>JABUQX010042346.1:0-13044 GCA_015478945.1 Trachelipus rathkii | reverse complement strand
GTACTTCGTTCAGTCAGTGGGTGTTATCATTTTCACATTTATCATTAGGCAACTTTCAACGTTTTCATTATACACTCAGCTAGTTTACAATGGTACAACATGGAAGAGTTGGGAATGTCCCAGAAGGAAAAACTAATGGTGGAAGAGCATGAAAAAGGAAGGAGTGATACCTATCGAGAGTCAACAGGAAAAATGGTGGGAAGGACACCCTAACTGGTTACCGTATGCGGTGGGAGTAAGGGTTAAAAGGAAGGTTGTCACGGTTGATCGGAGTTTAGAAAAAAAGTTAGGCAAGAAATATGAAGGTCCATTTGTAATCACCAAGGTCATATCCGGAGGAATGTCTTATGGCATACAAGGAAAAACAAAGGTAGCTAGGGTACATTACTCGCATTTAAAGGTGTGGGCGGATCCCCCGGAATACCTTAGACAGTATTTCCAGTGTAAGGAGGTAGAACCGGAGCAAAAGGTATACCAGGGAGAAATAGAAAGGATAGAACAGATACCTGAAGATGGCATAGTCCATGTACTATGGTTTGGCCATTAACACAGGATACAAAAACGCCAAAGAAACAAGGAGCAAAAATCAAGAAACATGGAGATTGTTAAAACAAATGGCATTACAGGGAGTAACTGGTAAAAGAAGTGTGTCGGTGCAGACAGAGGACCCGGTTGGAGAAAATAAAGGCACCCAAACGGAGAGTGTTAGCATGATACCTCCACCGGTGGATACGAGTGAACAACTCGAATGGTTCAACGAGATAGGAGTAGATTATGACCGGGAGAGCGAATTTGACATTAAAGCATTTGAGAGATCATGAAGGTTCCAAAAAGACAGTTACACGTTTGAATTAAGAGTCAGCGACAAGGGTGAGGAGGAAACGGATTTAGATTTAGACGAGATAGTGGAATCAATTGAAAACCTGGAGGTGGTACCTACTGAGAACCAAGATAAAGACTTTGGGACACACGAGGAAGATCAGGTGGAGGAGCAGGTGGAGGAAGTAGGAGAAGTCAATATCAAGGTGACTAGCCCCGAGGGTCTTAATGAATGATAACCAATATGGAACGAAGAGCTTTGGTGTGTTTGCGAAACAGAGGGAAGATGCAAGGTCAGGATTGTTAGTGCAGGTTAATTGGAAGTGGATAATTAGATAGGAAGAAAGTCCTGATGATTATATCTAATCTGTGAGTAGCCCGTGTGTATCACAAGTTTATTTAAGTCACTCATAGATTTTATATATATGAATTACTTATATGGAAGAGTTATTGGTTGTCTCTACTCAGATCTCACCGGACGCTCGTTATGCATAGAAGAATTTCTTAAATTGTGTAACCACTTTGTTCTAAGAGTTCCACACACAAGGAAAGGTGGAATATCAAGTTATCTTGCAGTGTAATGGATCTATGTCTGCACACTCTTTTAACTTTTAGCGTTAAAGCGTTCGAGTGTTAGTTGTGCGAATACGGGCATATAATCCAGTGTGTAGCTCAGTGCAAATAGCTATAAATAGTCGTGAGTTATGAAGTGTATGAGAGAAAAAAGGTCACTAGACAACGATAGAGATGTATTCATACTGAAAGATATTTAGTATATATGAGTAATATATATAGGTAGTAAAGGTTATGTATGTAAAAACATTTTTTTCATATCCTATTTTTAAGATTGTTGACACTATCTTGGAGGGGTGGACTTATATGTCATGTAGTAATTAAGATTATTGATATATTGAATTCTACCAAACTTAACTAAGAGCGCGTTATCGCTAATAACTCCTTAGATTAATGCTTTATTTATTGTTTAATCTAAAAGTAATTAGAGTGATAAAAGGCTTATAGTTAAACTTATTATATTCGGTAAAAGAATTAAAATATTCTTCATAAACTCAGGCTTAAGTAAGACACATGTACTTTAATTTAATCAAATAGGTTCGGGACATCATAACTGTGAGACATTATAAGTTAGTGGAAGTAATAATTTTAATGAATCGTCATAGTGATTCTTCAAAATACCTGGGTATAAGTTATGATCTATTATATTTTAGGAGTGAGTATAAGTTAATACATTAAAACTTGGATAGAAGGTAATTACGGCTTATTTTGTTAACTAGTTAATATATTTATATGAAGAACCAGTCAGAATAGATTAATAATGTGCTTATTATTAGCAAAGCAGATCCACTAATTTCATAACTCAAAAGATTGTAGAAGTTGAGAAGAAAACTTATAAGATGGAAGCGTGAAAGTATTATTTATGACGGTTTGATTTTTAGAGACGGTTAACAAGGGTTATAGAGTATCTTAATGAAAGAGGCTGTTTATAACGAAAGCTTAATAACATATTTATTTTTTATTAATGATTAGCAAAGGTAGAAGCTATATATAACGTAGTATATATTTTTTAAAGGGTAGATTTTACTTAGTGACATAACGTAAAGTGAGTATTGAGTCATAAGTATAAATTTTTATTTTTTGAAAATATCTAATAGTGTGCTTTTCTCGTATTTGTAGATTATTATTTATAAAGCTACCTAATTCTTATGAGTTCTGTGTCAGTAGTGATTGTGTGTCTTATGGGAGACATTAATCGATATGTTTATACTAGCTTATTTTGATATAACTATATATATAGTATAGTTAGCTATGATTAGCGTAAGTTTATTGATATGATATAAGGATAAGCAAATTTCGATAGGATAAAATTATGGTAAGTATAGAGGCATAAAAGTACGAAAGTAGATAGAGTGTTGAATAAGGTTTGAAAAGAATATATGATTTAATGAACAAGGTTGTTGGAATTAGTTATTATATTTAATTATTATTAATTCATATTATTATTATTTATATTATTTGAGTTAATTATTATTTAATTAGTTATTATATTATATTATTAATTATTATATATTATTATTATTATTTAATTATTATTAATTATTATTATTATATTTATTGAATTGATTTTACTCACGTTTGTTTGTTTGATGTAAATGAATGGGATCCAGTAATTTAGTGATATATATATTAGTTTAGTTTTTAATTTAAATATAATACAGCAAAGAAATATATTTATTTATCATAATATATATTATTATTTATTTATTATTATTATTTATTAATTATTTATTTAATATTTTAATGATAATTTATTATGATTTTTATATTTATAGTATTTTAATATGGATCGAGCTAGGAAGTTACTTAAGTGGGACTCCTACACCTGATTATTTATTATTATATATATATTTATTGATCATCTATAAATTTATTTGATAATATATAATTTATATATATATTAGAGATGTATTCCTCACTCGAGATTTCATCTCAATTTAATAATATATTGACTCTCTTGATATATCAATTAACTTCATATTTATGCTCTCGTATACGTATATCTTTTAATTTAGATTTATATTAATATAAAAGAAAAAGGAAATTATGATTAATATACATTTTGTATTATTAATCTAGATCTAGGCTCATAACTCGTGCGTATTAGAACTCTCTCTCGCTCAAGCGCTCGTATAGCATATCTTATTAGTCATTTTAATTTTTACTGAAGTTAGTTTATTGTAGTCACTTAAGAGATGAGAATTATTATTTTTAAATTAATTAATAGATATTGTTTTCCTTTAATTACAATAATAAATTACAGATAAATATTTTATTTTCAGTTAGCGTGTATACTATCTTATGTTGTCGTTATACATATTTTAAATATTATTCCATTCCCATAATTTTTTCCCTCTCCTCTCATAGTTATAGTTATATTTAAATTCAATGAGTCTTTATATGTACTCAAGCTTTATGATAATGTGTTTTATATAAATGCAATACCAAAAATATAAAAGAGGAATATTTAACTAGCTACAATATGAATTATGCATGTAATAAAATCAATCGAGTCCATAGTTATAAAAATCTCCTCCTAGGAAGACATCAGTCAGTATGAAAAAGGAAGTATACTCAATATATTATATATATAATTAATTATTAGGAATGCATTTATTATTATTCTAAAAGCTCTGTCATAATAAATATATTTTACTCATATGTAGATGTAGTTATATTATGATTTATTATATCATTCTCAATAATACTCTCAATAATATCAAATATTAATTTCACTTCATATATTTGTATGATGATTCAAATCTCCAATTAATGTCTTTTACTATACTAGTTATTTCTGATGATGAGCGTTGTATCTTTATTATATGTGTTAGGTGATATTTCAGTATACTCTTAATTTAATCGTCACGACTCTATATCACCCTATTATCTCCAGCTTTCTGCTAAATATTGGTATGCACCAACGCGTATACGTTAATTGAATATTATCATTACGTCTTTGCAAGTCACTGGTAATATGGACCCACTCTTATGGAGATAAATAATAGCCTCAATCAATCAGGAACAAAGTGACCCATTGATAATATGAGATTTCTCGATGTGAGCTGTGACCCTCGATAAACTGACCAAGATTTGGGTATATAATGTTTTTTCCCACCTAAGTATCGGTCTAATTATAGTCTCTCTTATCGCATCTTCTTATTATTTTCATTATATTAATTCATCTCTAATAATTATATTATTAGTTATAGTTTTAATCTTATTATATTTTGCACATTTTAATCTTTGGTTCTCTATATGTTTTTTTTTCGAATTTAAATGTATTTAATTGGATTTTATGTATCACTTTTTTTGATATTGTATTAATGAAGACTACAGTTTTTGGCACCTATAAGTCAATATATTTCTATCATATAATTATTTATATATTATTACTTAATAGTATATTATTCTCTCCATGTAATCCTCTCATTTTACTATCTTTCTCAGTTAGGTTTATTGGAGAAAACACATCGTCAATCATTGACTGTTATGTCCAGGAGGTGTTAATAGTTGATATAGGCTCTCTTACTTTACTCTCCCTCTATACACTCTCTTTGGTAATTCGTTATTATCTATTTTTGTATTCTAATCGTACTCAGTTCAATTCTTTAGTTATTATCTTCCTCATATGTTATTCTCTCTATTATTTTTAATTATTATTGATCTTTTCTATTAATAGTGGTCACGTTTCTGTGAGTAATGTTCATTTCTTGTTGTGTTGGATTTTCTAATGTCATATGTCTATTTATTATGTGAATTATTATTCTCATTTATTTTTTGATTCATTCTATATATCGAAACTAGATTTTTATTATTGAATCTAAAAGTTTATTATTATCAATAATATTATCATTATTATATATTATTATTATTCACCAACAATGTCTCTCTAGTTATTGTGATTATTATTATATTATTATTTATTTCAGTTATTATTATTATTATTAACTAATACCGATACCGATACCAATATATTATATATTAATATTTTTCATCTCTTCTATTTTACTGTCACTCTCAGTACCGATACGATGTATCGAGTTACATGATCCTAATTTAAATTTATTTTATATTTATTATTTAGATTGTGAGTATCTATATTTAATATATTAATTATAATAATTATTATTATATAATTATTCATATATTTATTATTATATATTATATTATATTATTATTTATATATATATTTATATTATTATTTACTTATTATTAATTTATTATTATTACTATTATATATATAATATATTATGAGATACTACAAATTAATCTTAGTAATACTACGGCAAAGTGTACTATATGTTTCAATGAGATATTATACATTGCCAATGGACCATAACAGGGAACTGAAGCCAGGTAACCTATAACCTCAGGGAACTCTATATGTCGTAGACTCGATACACCAGTGAATTAATAATTTCTTTGATATAACTATCATATGTAAATATTGTGTAATTCTGGGACCATTCTGGCCTTTGGTTACCTGAAACCTATGTGCGCCAACCCTTAATGAGGTAATATTAAAATGCACAAAGTTTATAATATATATAGACCATGAGGACATATCACCAAAACCCGGTGATTAAATGAGGTATAATTTTATATACGTAGTGTATTTTATGCTTGTAAAATCCTGTATCTATATACCAATCAGGTATATACGTGAATTTATATATTGAGTATTTCAACTGAACACGCGTGTGTCCCCCAACCTACATAGACGGATTTATAATGTTGGTGATTTTTATCTGCAAACCTTGGCCCCCCGATAGATTATTTTATTCATCGTATTTTTATTATCTGAAATACACTGCCTCACCAACTCTCCTGATCGTGAATTTATAATATTGGGTTATATACCTGGTAAATCTGTAGTACCCATAACGTGAATAGATTGTTATTACTTAGCTAGGTTAATTCACAACTGGATAACCTGAACCCCAACCCGCAAGAGATTTTATATCTGGAGTATTTTACCTCTGGATAACTCACGTACCCCAATCCGGAGAAGGTTTATTATTGGTATATACCTGGATAGATACTACTTCAACTACAGAGGCAAATCAAAGATTAAATATTTAGCACCATTTCATCTGTCGTACGACTTATTTATAACATCAGAAGAAAATCTTCATTTCCGCATAGTAGTGTGGACATGATGAGAGCGAACGACCATCGCCTTTACTTGGTGTAGTCTACGCTACTAGCTCCTTCTATATGCAGCTCTCGAGAAGTTCACAGATAACGTTGAGAGTATATACTCCCATACTATGTCAACCCTTAAAGTGGTCTGAGGTATACTGAGCAGGGAACGACTTTTATGACTACATAACGACTCATATACCGACTATGGACTTAACAAGAGGACAGCATCGGAAAACAAGCTCAGATAGATATGATGATTACCTACACTCCCACTTTCTATTCACGCATTGAGAAGGTGTATATTTTTTCTATACTCCTACTCTAATATTTCTCCCAAGACAATTCTAATGAAGTTTCCTTCCTTTTACATCTTTATAACTCTCGTTATCTAGAGTCGACTCCTCTATTGAGTATGGTGTTTAAGATGAAACTATCTCTCTCTAATGAATCTCTTTTTATTTATAGTAATAGTTATAACCTAACTTCGACTTGTAGTTATAAATATCACGAAAGATTAAAAACAATTCAAAAATAATAATATTATGCAAGTAATTTTATACATGAGTTGCTCAACGTATGGAAGTTTTCTACATCTTTAATTCGCTCGAG
Source organism: Trachelipus rathkii (assembly GCA_015478945.1). NCBI lineage: Eukaryota > Metazoa > Arthropoda > Malacostraca > Isopoda > Trachelipodidae > Trachelipus > Trachelipus rathkii. Next base: position 5,895 of record JABUQX010042346.1, on the reverse strand, counting down.
CATACAGGATTTTAGTGTCTGTGGCAGGGTAGATATAAGGTTATCCTACTATTCTGATATCTCTCATAGTATATTATTATGTTTTATATATCTATATTTCATTTATTATGAGCTCATTTTGATATTACTGATTGCATGATGTACTTCAAGAGAACTATTAAAGTAATTAATACGACCCCTATTCATCTATCAAGTTAACTTTATGTGACCTAGTATTAAATCACGTTAATATTGAATATTTTTATGGGTCTCTTAATTTATATTCTATGATTCATATGTGTCTCATAATTTACTATATATTAAATAGAGTTATCTATTATTTTTCAAGGTGTTGTTGAGATGGCCAAAACTCAGTCTCTGCGAGTTTTGTAACCGCACTCCTTTAGTGTTGACTAGTTCGTTTTTTTGTGTGTCAGACTGATAGGCCCTATTTAAGATTTTAATTTAGCAATAAGGTAGACGGATTTTTGGGGGAAATATTGATGATTCCCTAAATCTTCTTATTCACTGAATAAATTGGTTATAATTCGCTACTCATGTAAACATGAATTACTTTATAGAACATAAAAGCCGTGTTTTCGTCTTTTATACTGCGAACAAGTGTGGAGATCTGTAAAAATCTTCTGTGTAGGACTCCGAGATGTCTGAAATATTGTGCGCCATACAGGACTTGATATACGCTGGAATAAGTGCTCACTACAATTATATAAATCAAATAATATATTATTATGTATTTATAATTACTATCAAAAACTATAAAAAATATTATCAGAACCCTGCTAATATACTAGTTACGATTAACTACGTCTATTTATATAAAAAATCTATACACTGTTCACATACAATAATTATTTTCTTGACTAACAATGTAAAATTTTAACCAAATACCATACTCACGTCAAACTCAATTATTTAAATATATATATTCAGGACTGAAGAGTAAATATTAATTAACCTGTGACTGATATATAAAATTAATGGTAAGTACGAACATATAGTTTTTTATACCTCGTTTGTTCTTGCAAAGATCTTCTCTCTCTCTCTCATCTCTCATCTCTCTCTCTCTCATCTCTCTATCTCTCTCTCTGTAATTCTATAATATTAATATACTATATTATATATATATTAATATTACATATATATATAGTGTATAATATCTAATTTTAATATTTAAGATTATAATATATATATATTAAAATATACATATATAAATGATGTATAACATGTTGATATATCTTATTTATATATTATAATATAAGGAATATATATGATGATATAGATGTAGATTATATATATATATATATATATATATATTAATAATTTAATATATATGATCCTTTTTATAATAAACTTGTATGTGAATGGAGGTTAATGAGAATTTATATTGCAGTGCAACATCAGCTAAAATCACACTATCACATCAAAATGATATGTATTAATTTTCCGACTGAAGATTAATAATTATGTATTCAATGCAATATTTTAAGTTATTATATTACCCATCTCCTATTCGCACGTGATTTATTCTGTTTATTAATCTATTATTATATCTTAAGTTATATGTATTTTTAATTAAAGATAAAGTAATATTAATTATTTAATGCAATTTTCAGGTTAAATTTGATTATTAATATTAATATATTTAATTTAATTATGTTTATTAATAATGAAAACCACCTTATATTATTTTAAATCATGTTTAATCCCTTTTATTTATTATTATTATTATTAATAGTTTAATTATTGTATTATATATTATGTTATATTTTTATGTTTTTTTATGTTTTTTTATTATTATTTTTATTAATTATATTATATATTAATTATTTAATTATTATTATTATTATTAATTTTTTTTTATATATTTTTCATTATATATTAATATATATAAATTATTTAGTTTATATATAAATAATATTAATGAATTTAATACAATTTTCTTGTTAAATAATAGTTCTTAATCGTTAAATGTTAAGTCATCAACATATGAGTGAATAGTTAGTTGATTAAGTGTCAGTACTCTTTGATAAAGTCATGCTATGTATATGTTTTTACAAGCGATGATTATAGTACGCGCGACTAGTAAATACGTCACTTTATTATGTTACAATTATTCTATATACTCATTTTGTTTTTTAATATATTTGTCGATTTGAGTTTTTATTATCTGTATTAGAGGAGGCTAATCTCGTATTCTTTTATCTTTCTTATGTGTACTTCTTGAAGATTTATTATTTTCCTAATTGTTGTGTCCTATTTGAGGTTCTTATATTACTAATCTCTACTTAATTTATTTTATATATATTTTAAATAATTATAACTTTTAATTTGTAAATCAGTAAATCAGACAGAATATAATGATGTATAAATATTTTATTTATATTATATATCTATAGTATATATATAATATAATATATTATTATATATATATATTATTTATATAATATATATTATATATACTATAGTATCAATACCTATATATATATATATAATTTATATATATATATTTATCTATATTACATGAAATATATATACTTATAATTAATTTTTATACTCTAATAGTTATATATATAAGTAATAAATTATATATATATATATATATATGCATTAATATAATATACTATATATAATATATATATAAATAAATAATATATTATAATATATATACATATATATAAGTTCTAAAATCCCGTTATAGTAATAATATAGTAAATATACTGTGGCAAATATTAAATTTTTTTATAATAAAAATGCATAATTATTATATATATTAATATAATATATATATATTAATATATATGTATATTATTAAGTAAATATATATATATTAATAATATATATGTACGTATTTTTAATATAATATATTATATATTTATATATAATATATAATATTAAACTATTATATATATAATATAATAAGTATTAATAATATTAGTATATATATATATATATATATATATATAATATTAATATATATTAATATATATATATATATTATATATATAATTATATATAATATATATTTATAATATATATATTTATACTATATAATTATATTATAGTTAATATTATATTATAAAGGGAAAATGAATTATAATAATTTATAAATGTGTTGGTAATTTGCTAGTTATAAATTGTAAATTAAGGGAAATAAGTGATTAAAATAATATAAAATAATATATAATAATAATAATAATTTAGTAATAATAATAATTATTAATAATATATAATTAATAATCATAACTAATTATAATAATAATATTAACTTTATAATTATAATAATAATGATAATATAATAACATGAATAAATAAATAATAATATAATAATAATAATAATTAATTATATTAAATAATAATATATAATATTAAAGTTAATAATAATAATAATAAATAATAATAACTTTTTTAAAAAAATTATAATATTAAAAATATACAATTTAAATTGTATAAATAATAAATAATTATTTTACATATAAAATAATTAATAAATAAATATCTAATAAATATCAATAAATAATAAATTAAATAATTATAATATATATAATAATACAATAATAATAATCCTAAATACATGTTTTCTAACAATAACAAATAATCAATAATAATAAATAATTAAAAAATAATAATAATAATAGATACATTAATAATAATTAATAATAATTTAATATATTAATTATATTATGTTAACAATTTATAATTACGAATTACTTTAAATAATAAAACATATATAATTACCATAATTATAATAATAATAATTAATAATAATATAAATTATACAATATAGATATATATTGATAACATTCCAGATACATAGTAAATTACTATAATTATATAATATAATAGAATATAAAATATATAAATATTAAATTAATAAATTAATTAAATAATAATTAATAATAATATATAATATAATAATAATTATTAATATATAATAATTAATAATAATTAAAAATTAATATATTTAAATATTATAATAATAAAATAAAATAATAAAAAATAATTAATTAAATAATATATATTAATATAATAATTCAATAAATAATATTAAATAATAATAAAATAATTAAATATAAATAACTGTTGTAGGGTATATTGGCAATCGCATATATATAATTTACTGAAGATAAAAGTATAAAGTCTCATTTTCACCGCTAAGTAGTATCGATTATACGGTAATTATACCATCAGTTATTAATAGAATAAAACTTTTGTATACTAAAATATATAGTTACTAATATACTATATTATATTATTTAATATATATTATCACTAGGTTTACATAAGAGAATATACCGGAAAATCCTGATTGTATGTTTTTAGTGAGATAAAGATTGATGCTCGCTGACGTGTGATAGTAAGTGATAGTAGTACCAGAGTGCAAGCGTATAGTAACACGTGTATGAATCATGTGTCTCAATGATTTTACAGTTTACTCACATATATGCGTTTGAGTATATACTATCGGTAATTTATGATAGTTATAGTTACTCTAGAAAAATAGTTGTTTTAATTACCAAGATATATTAATGCTACCACTTTGATCAGGTGAAGAGCAACATTAATAATAATTTACTGTATGGTTACATAATTACAGGAAAATCGATTTATACTCAGAACATTCTAATATGATAATAAGAGGTGTTATTAGGTGATATGTAAATTTATTATCATCGAGCTACTGATAATACTCGCTTTTATAAAGAGAGATACGGAGGTTAACGTTGTAAAACGATGATGAGCTCGTTATCTAGTCAGTACTATAATGTAACATGCGTCGACTCTCTCTAATATGATTAACTACTTTATTATCTCACTATATATTACGGATAATGTTAGTATTACCGATATTTGACGGGAAGCATAAACCATCCTCGTAATGAGGTTGTATATACCATATATATTGTTCTGGACTTTATCTCATATGTGCATATTGTTCACGCAATTTATTACACACAATGATTGTGAGTTATTGAAATATGCACTAGGTGTGTATACGCTAACCTTGTTACCACAGATTCCTCACCCAGGATACAGTGTGATATGGAGTATTGGTCTACAAATAAGTAGATAAGTCTCAATTTTTCATATTAGGAGTGGGATATGTCGATATCAGTAGGCCTTTTGTTGATAATTAAGGAAGTATAACTGGCGGTGAGACGTGATGTTACCTGTACGACCCTATCAACCCTCAAGTACAAAGGCGTGTCTTATACCTTAGAGTAAGGAATAATTGTTACCGATATTCACACTCTGGATAAAACAAAATAAGGTTCGAGTATCAAGTATTCACACTCAAAAGGTAAGAAATAATCATAGGATAGGATTCATTCTCTTTGACTAATACAAGGTCCTCGTAATACTCGGTTAGTTCACTACTCTTCAGGGCTGAGTTCATACAGGTTACTACAGTTATATATGTAGCTAATTGATTATTCTACCGTCATTTCGTGACGGCTCAAAGTTCAAATGACTTATAAGCTAGTCCTGAGCTCTCATGGAAGAGAGAAAATGAAATATACAATACATTGACAATGCCCCGGCACATCGTTCTCCTCCTGTTCTCTGATTATCTGTACTGTAAGTCTCTAATACATATATGTATACTCTTTATGCTTTCTCAACCTCTTACTCTCCAGATTTGGTACTCATCTCAATCGTGTGAATCTGTTGACTTGCGTTATAATTCTAATCACATATATTCATAGTACATAGAGTTAATATTATAGTGCATAAAAGGAGACTCTCAGGATCGAATATTAGATTCAATGACTATGAGAGAAAATTCAAATTTGCGTTGTCATAAATAGTAAATAGTTAGGAATAATTGATAAATAAAGATATTATGAGCTAATTATATCAAATGACTCGAATATATCACAGATAAGTTGGATCTAC
>JABUQX010042345.1:20000-23489 GCA_015478945.1 Trachelipus rathkii | reverse complement strand
ATATATATAAATATATATATATTACTATATATATATATATATATATATATATATATATATAATTAATTATATATATATATATATATAATATTATAATATATTATATATATAGTATATATATATATATAATATATATATATATATTATATATTTAATATATATAATATATATATATTATATATAAATTATATATATACATATTATACTAATATATATATATATATTATATAATATATATAATTTTATATTATATTAAACAATTTATTTATTTAAAAATTATAAAATAATTTTATTAAATATTATTAGTTATATATTATATATATAATAGTATATATATGATTATATATATATAATATATATAAATATATATATATATATATATATTAATATATATAAATATATATATATATAAATGTAATATAGAATATTATATATATATATAATATATTATAATAATTATATATATATATATAATATATATAATATATATATATAATATAACTATATAATATACCTATTATATATATAATGTTATATACATGGCGCAGTTAGAACGAAATTAAGGGGGGGTATAATTACATATATAATCAATATATATAAAGATATATATATATTATATATTAGTCTGTGTATATATATAGTATATAATTATTATATATTATATATATTATATTATATAATATATATTAATATATATATATATATAGTATATATATATATATATATATATATATAATATTATCTTAAAGTATAGTGTATTCAAAGTTTTGAATAATAAAAAATGATAATCCTCACATAAGCCCAATATTTAAAAATATTTCATAATTTACGAAAAGTTTTATTTCAAAAGGAGTATAACTAGTAAGAAGTCTTGTATTATTAAATAGTGTTTCCTTTTTAGCTTGAAAATAAGAATTTAATTTTTTTCCCCCATAATCAGTTATAACACTGGCCAACAAAAAAAAAAAAATTTTTTTGCTGCCAAGGATATTTTATCGAATTTATAGTATATCGGGTGTTCTGATTTCAGAAATGACATTAGTTTTCCAAAATTGGCTCTAGTTCTTGAGATACAGGGTGTTCCAGATATACTCTTATACAAATATCTTTTTTAATACATATTTTACAGTTTTTTTTTTCCTGCCAAGGATATTTTATCGAATTTATAGTATATCGGGTGTGCTGATTTCAGAAATGACATTAGTTTTGCAAGATTGGCTCTATTTCTTGAGATACAGGGTGTTCCAGACTATACTTTATACAAAATATTCTTTTTTAATGCAGTATTTACACAGTTAATTAATCGTTTTATTCTTTTAGGCTTACCTTTATATATACTTTATTTTTTTTTATTTTCAGAACACTATGAGTACTTCCACGAAGAGCCTGTTTGAAAAACCCCAATGTATTCTGCTACATCTGTGGTGAATATTGCCAGGAGAACCAAAGAAGAAATATTACTAACTTTGTGAAGCAAGCATATCTGGCATTCTTTGGAATGAAACTCGGAGACCAAGATAAGTCTTGGCTCCCCATATGGTCTGTAAAACGTGTGTCGAAAATCTACGTCAGTGGAAAAATGGACGAAGAAAAGGTTTAAAATTTGGGTGTGCCTATGGTATGGCGGGAGCCAAAGAATCACCACAGTGTTTACTGTTTATTTTTTTTTTTTTGTTTTTGATTTTTTAAATTTTGTTGAAAGGTAAATCCCCAAAAATCAATCGTTACAAGAAACGAAAATTTGAGTATCCGGATTTGGAATCAACAAGGCGACCTGTACCACACCCCGAACGATGTGCCCCATCTCAGTGTTTCGACTACACTCCCAGACCTAGTATTGTCTGATTGAAGAAGATATCCAGGATTTGGGTGTGCACACGTGCAGATAGTGATAGTGAATTGAAGAAATTACTTCTACACAGCAACAGTTCTCACAGGAAGAGATCCAATGATTTGTACGAGAGTAAATCTCTCCAAAGAAGATTCTGAGCTGTTTAGCATCTAGACTAAGTTGGAAAAGAACTGTTTCTCAAGGCGAATGTAAAATAACTTTTTTAGGACCAGAGAGGTAGTACTTCTTCCATATTTCATTGAAGGAAGACCTAGTATACTGTAGAAACATCCCTGGACTCCTACTCCCAAATGGGCTACCTAATACGACAGAGATTGCATTGGTTTAGAGTTAGTTCAACAGAAGCTTTAGAAGTGTGTTTTATTGATTAAGTGCTAATAGTTAGTGATTCAATTCCAATAGGTTACCTCAACACAAACTGAAGAGGATATATAATAATAAAGAGATGATCTTGCAGAAGCTTGATATAATGAACACAGTGTCTATATGCGTTGATTTGATGATGGTCAACATCTTACTTGGGCAGCAAAGCAGATATATACTAAGTACCCTTGTTGCATATGCTTGTGGGATAGTAGGGCTAAAGAAGACCACTGGGAAAAAAGTTGTATGGACCTGCTAGGGAAAATATGACTGTAGTTGCATCAAATATCATTAACGAACCACCTGGTTGACAGGGGAAAAATTATTTTCCCACCCCTCCACATCAAACTAGGACTTATGAAGCAATTTGTTAGGGCCCTAGAACAAGATAGTGAATGTTCAAATAATGTGCAGATTTTTTCCAGGGTTGAGTTTGGAGAAACTCAAAGCGGAATCTTTAGCGGCCCTCAAATTTGCCAAATCATCAAGGATGACAATGACAATTCATAAAATTTCCATGACTGATATTGAAAGCATCTGCCTGGAAAAGTTTTGTCTTGGTTGTTCAGAACGTTTTTTGGGCAACCATAAATCTGCCAAATATGTAGAACTCGACAGAAAATGCTTTCAAACTATCAAAAATTTGAGATGCTAATATGAGCCATTTAAAAGTTCACTTTCTAACATAGTCACTGTAAGATCGGTTTGCGGAAGAAAAAGGATGTTAAAGTGAGCAACAATTGGAAAGGTGTCTATCAATGATGATCAAAGTGATGGAAGGAAAGATACCAAGGAAGATGGGAAACACCCATGATGGCAGACTATTGTTGGATCTTCAACGTGATTGTTCCACATCTGCAACACAGAAGACAATCTTATAGACAGCGATGTTGGTAATGCATTTTTGTGATTCATTGTACTGAAATTGAATGTTATTTTGACCTATTAGCAGTTCTATTTACTTACTCGATTAACAATCTTGACTAGTATATCTTTTTTGTGTTTATATTGCTGAAGTACGTTTCACCTAACATAAATTGTTGTTATTTATGTATTTTTGTGACCACACTGTATCTCAAAAAAACTAGAGCAATCAGGAAAACGGATCAATTCCGGAATCAAGGCAACAAGTGTTATCCTATAAAATGACCTTTAAATGTTTTGCCGTAAAATCTTTGTTTGCCAGTGTAATATCTTCTATCAATTGATGTTTTTGACGTGAAACTTTTCCACCGTGAGTGCTTAGTAAACATAGCCAATTTAATCTTAGCCAC
>JABUQX010042345.1:0-10000 GCA_015478945.1 Trachelipus rathkii | reverse complement strand
AATTTTCTTCGACACATAAGCCATTTTTTAATGTTTCATAATCGTTTATAACATAAATTTCAGAGGTTATATTATATATTATAGTATATATTATATTATATATAGTATATACTATATATAATATTATATATATATATTATATATATATATAATATGTATATATTTAAATTAATATAAGAAACGATTTCTGACTGGGCACCCCCGCCGAAAAAAAATCTCTGGATACGCCACATGTGCCACTGCATATATATATATATACTTATATATAATATATATATATATATATATATATATATATATATATATATATATATATATATTTATATATATCTTATATATATAGCTTTATATTATATTATTATATATATATATATATATAATTATATATATATATATCAGAGTGCGCACCCGCTCATTTAGGTGTTCGCTAGCGCACGCTTCGCACCTCCGAGAAACGTAGTCCGCTGAGGCGATTCTCGACTCACCCTAGTTCAGACATCAAACCTCGCGTATCGCAAAGTCCGCACGTCCGCACGTCACCCGCGTTCGCACGTCCGCACGTCTTCCGTTAATAATGTGCGACTTCACAAAAGGTATTAAATACTAAATAGTGTATATCCTTACAAAAAATTTAATATTATAATATTATATGAAAAGTTGAATGAATAATATTTACAAATTCTCAAGATTTTCCTCTTCCTCCTCCTCCTCTTTTCAAAGGGCAAGAGATCCATATTACCTTTCAAACAGATTAGCTGCAAAATTAAAAGCAGGTAAGGCTGACCTCTTTGCCCTCCAACAACTCCCAACCAAATACTAAATATTCGCTTCTACAGCCGGAAAGAACCTAGGGAGAGTTGTATATATTTAATCAACAAGTCTGCACCAATCCTGCCAAGCTGAAAGGGAAAGATCGTTCTTGTGAGAGGAGTGCTGGTTTAGTCGCTTCCAGCAGTCCAATTAGCTAGATTTAAGGTCATCACCTAAATCAATTCTGCGCCTCCTTCGTGCAATAATTGGACCACCCTGTACCATCCTAGAAGGTTCTTATTCTCGGTTCAAGAATTTAGTAGAGAATCCATGAAAGCCTCGACGCTGGCAAGAGTCGATGCTGAATGCTACGTATCAGCTCGGTAGCTATATATTTATATATGATTATATAGTATATAGTATATAATTATATATATATTTATATATATATATATATATGATTATATATAAATTTATAACTAGGATATCTTGATTTATCTAAAATTTTACGTAAATTTGGCTAATATAAGTACCGGAACCAGCAGGTGCAGTTAAATCTACGGAATCTGGAATGCTGGTTCTATTTTGGTATGTTTTATTATTTTCTGGAATGCTGGAAATATTTTTATTATTTTTTCAGGCCAATTCTATGTTTTTAACCGTAGATTTTTATTTCGGAGCTTGAGCCGGAGACCGGAGCCGGAGTCGGAGCCGGAGCGGAGCCGGAACTTCGATGACGCGTTTTTTTCCCGCTGAGTCCGATTTTTGGTGCTTGAGGATGATCCAATCTATGGTTTTTTTGGGTTAGGGACGAGCCGTTTATGAGGTAATGATGAGCGTTTGGAAAGGGAATTCAGTCAAATGCGAATGACTTGGTTGGAAATTGTAAGGTCGTCAGAATTTGACACTTGAGGTTCCATCTATTGAGGTTGTTTGGTCAAGGAAGCCGTTTATGGAGGTATGTGAGGCGTTCATGCGAACAGGGAAATCAATCAAATGCGACATGACGGTTGGGAAAATTCGTCGAAGGTCGTCAGATTTAGACACTTGAGGTGTCCATCTATGGGTTTTTTGGGTCAGGGAAGCCGTTTATGAGGTATGTGAGGCGTTTGGAACAGGGAAATCAAGTCAAATGCCGACATGACTTGGTTGGAAATTCGTAAGGTCGTCAGATTTAGACACTTGAGGTGTCCATCTATGGGTTTTTTGGGTCAGGGAAGCCGTTTATGAGGTATGTGAGGCGTTTGGAACAGGGAATTCAAGTTAAATGCCGACATGACTTGGAATTTCGTAAGGTCGTCAGATTTTGACGTTTGAGGTGTTACGTTATGGGTTTCTTAAGTCGGGGAAGTCGAATCTCGAGATCGTTGGTCTAATGAAGCAGGGATCGCATGTCAAAGGCGACATCCTTAGACTTTCTTCAAGAAAACGTTTAACTACGCTTTTTACACTTTTGATTGGTTCAAAAATTAAGGGTTCCTAAGGGTGGTGAGACAATTTCAGAGGTTCAGGTTGGCCAATATTTTGAGTTTAGAGAGGCATGAATTAGTTCTTTTAATATACCCCACACTTTTCTTCACACTCATTTTAGATGAGTTGGCTAGTTTGATTGTCTTCTTCAACTGAGACTCCCCATATAAGGGTGAACGTAACCATCAGTTGTAGACAGGAGGTTATGTCCCCGTGTACCCAAAGGAGTACACCTCACCGCTAAAAATCGAATGTTCGTAGAAGGTTGAAAGTTGAGGAAAGGATCCAGGAGTCGATTCTGGAAAGAATCGGTACGCGAATCAGAGGAGGTGACAACGGAACGGATGCATGGAGCCGGTTGCAGGTTTGCACTAGTTAGTAAACATTCGTTATGAATGAATACAATTCATTATTACTGATCAGCAACCTGATTGCCTGTTCTATCAATGATAAACATAATCGTCACTGCCATTGCATTTGCAAAGATAACCGTCTTTCTAAATGTCAGACTGACATTGATATATTCAAATCTCATTTTCTTTATATAAAACAATATATTTCTTTTTTCTTAAATTGAACATGCATATATTGGTTGCAATTTTTTTATGTTTTTATATTTTAACATGATATAAGAATTTGTTTAATTTATAAATGTGTATTTTTTTTTTTTTTTTTTTTTTTTTTTTTTTTTTTTTTTTTTTTGTTTAATTTTTTTTTTTTTTTTTTTTTGTCTATTTAATTTTACTTTGTTTAACTTTATGTTTAGAGTTTAATCATTTTTCAGTAATTATATTTCTATTATTTTAACTTTTTTTTTTATTAGAAGGGTTTTATTTTATACTTGTTTATATTTATTTTATGTTTTATTTCTTTAACTTTTTGTTTTTACTACAAAATTTATTCTTTTTATGTTTAACTTAAAAAATTTGCAATTTTTACATACCTTAAAGCAGTAAATCAGTAAACGTAATCAACTACCTCAAGATCACATACCAGTCAATGATCTATTGATCTAATTGAATCTATTGACTATTGATCTATGATGTCAAGTCCATAATTTTGTTATGAACATAACACAAACAAGCTTTTTATTTTTTTGTTTGGTTTCTTTAGTACTTTTTCGGTTTACTAAAAAATTTATTCCTTTTATAGTTTATAAACTTAAAAATTTTGCATTATTGGTACTGTACCTTTAAAATCGAGTAAAATCAGTAAATCGCAGTAATCAAAACTACCTCCATCCACATATCATCCCATGTCTATTGATTCTACTTGATCTATGTGATCTATTAGATCTATTGATCATTGATTCAAGTCATTTTTGTATAACATAACACACAAACTTTTATTTGATTGTTTGTTTGTTTTCTTTATTTTGTTTTTTTACTAAAAAATTTATTTTTTATGTTTATGAATTAAAAAATTTGCATTTTTACATACCTTTAAAGCAGTAATCAGTAAACAGTAATCAAAACTGCCTCCATACCCTCATACCCTTCGGTGATCTATTGATCTATGATCTATTGATCTATTGATCTATTGATTCAAGTCATATTTTGTATACATAACACAAAAACTTTTTGTTTATTTATTATTGTTTGTTTCTTTAAACTTTTCCGTTTTTTAGTAAAAAGTTTTTGCCTAAATATTTTGTTTATATTTTTTTTAGAAATAGATATGATTTATAAAAGTTTAACTATTTTTATCTTTTATAACTTAAAAAAATTTTACATTTCTACATTGCCTTAAGACCGAGTAAATCAGATAAACAGTAATCAAACGACCTCCCATATCCACATAGCCCATCCATGATCTATTGAATCTATTGATCTAATTGATCTATTGATCTATTGATTCAAGTCATATTTTGTATATAACATAAACACAAAACACTTTTATTTCATTTTGTTTTGTTTCTTATTATCTTTCAATGTCTTTGGAATATGCTTATTCCTCTACATGCATATAAAAATATAAACATTTACATACCTACATTACTTATAACTGTAAATCACTAAAATCAGTTAATCAACTTACCCTCCATAGTGATCTATTGATCCAGATCTATTGATCTATTGATCTATTGATCTATTGTCTATTGATTCAAGTCAGATTTTGTATCAACATACACAAAATTATTTATTATTTTGTATTGGTTTTCCTTTAAACAATGTGTTTTTACTAAAAATTTATTCTTTTTATGTTTATAACTTAAAAAAATTTGACAGTATTTACATACATTAACAGCCAGTAACAGTATTCAGCTAATTTCAAACTGGCCTCCATACCCTCATACCCCTTTTGTGATCTATTGATCAATATTGATCTATTGATTAGTTATCTATTGATTACAAGTCATATTTTGTATAACATTAACACAAAAACTTTTATTTATTTTTGTTTTGTTTCGTACTTTTCGTTCTTTACTAAAATTTTTATTCTTATTTTGGTTAATTTGCTTTAAATATTTTTGTTTTTACTGAAAATTTTTATTTCTTTTTATGTTTAACTTAAAAAATTTACATTTCTACATGCCTTAAAGCAGTAAATAAATCAGTAAATCAGGTAATCAAACTGCCCATCCAATACCCTTAATATACCATCCCAGATCTATTGATTACTTGATCTATTGATCATATTGATCTATTGAATCTTATTATTCAAGTCATTATTTTGATATAACAATAACACAAAAAGCTTTATTTATTTCTTGTTTTGTTTCTTTAAACAATTTTTTTGTTGTTACTAAAAATTTTATTTCTTTATTATGTTTTATAACAAAACAATTTGCATATTTACATACCTTAAAGGAAGTTAAATCAGTAAATCAGTAAATCAAACTGCCCTCCATCCCCTCATACCCATCCTATTGATCTATTGAATCTATTGATCTATTGAATCTATATGATCTATTGATTCAAGTCATATTGTTGTATAACATACACAAAACTTTTATTTATTTTATGTTGTTGTTTCTTTAATTTTCGATTTACATAAAAAATTTATCCTAATTATATGTTTATAAACTTAAACAAATTTGCATAAATTACAGACATTAAACGCAGTAATTCCAGTAATCAATGCCCTCTATCCCTCCATACCATCCATTGATCTATTGATCTATTGATCTAATTGATCTATTGATCTCTATTGATCTAATTGATTCAAGTCATATTTTGTTATATATAAACACAAAAACTTTTATTTATTTTAGTTTTGTGATTTTCTTTAAACTTTTCGTGTTTATACTAAAAAATTTATTCCTTTTTTTATGTTTATAACTTAAAAATTGTGCATTTTTACATACCTTTAAAGCAGTAATCAGTAAAACAGTAAATCAAACTGCCCTCCATACCCTCATACCTTCCATGATCTATTAACTATTGATCTAATTGATTCAAGTCATTTTTAGTATAACGATAACACAAAAACTTTTATTTATTATGTTTTGTTTTTTTAAAACATTATGTTTTTACTATAAAAAAAATTATTATTGTTTTTTAATTTCTTTTAAATATTTTGTTTTACTAAAAACAATTTATTCTTCATTTATAACTTAAAAAAATTTGATATTTACATAACATTAAGCAGCTAAATCAGTTAAATCAGATAAATCAAACTGACCCTCCATACCCTCATACACTTCTGTGATCTATGATCTATTGCTATTGATCTATTGATCTATTGATCTATTGATCAAAGTCATATTTTGATATAACATAACACAAAACCTTTTCATTTTGTTTTGTTTCTTTAACATTTTTGTTTTTACTAAAAAATTTATTCTATTGTTTGTTTTATTTTCTTTAATCATTTTGTTTTTACTAAAAAATTATGTTCTTTTTTATGATTTAATAAACTTAAAAAAAATTTGACATATTACATACCCTTTAAAGCAGTAAATCAGTAAATCAGTAAATCAAATGCCCTCCTACCCTTCCATACCCTCCCCATCTATGATCTAATGATCTATTGATCTATTTGATCTTTGATATCAAGTCATACTATTTGTTATAAATAACACAATAAACTATTACATTTATTTTGTTTTGGTTTCTTTAAACATTATGTTTACGTAAAAAAAGTTTATTCTTTTTAATGTTATAACCTTAAAAATTTACATGTTTTACATACCTTAAAGCAGTTAATCAGTAAATCAAACTACTTTTTTTCTTAAAGACATCTCCCATTTTTGTTTTTTTATTCTTTTTAATCTATTAATCTGTTGATCTAGTGATCAACTAATTCAAGTCGATTACTTTTGACTATAACATAACACAAACTTTTATTTTATATTTTGTTTTGTTTCTTTAATACTTTCGTTTTTACTAAAAAATTTCAGTCTTTTATGTTCTATAACTTAAAAAAAATCTGCATATTTACGATTAACCATAAAGCGTTAAATCAGTAACATCAATAATAAAACTACCCTCCATACCCTCATACCCATCATGATCTATTATCTATTGATCTATTGATCTATTGATCTATTAAATTCAAGTATATTTTGTATAGCATGAAACTCAGTTTTATTGATTTTGGTTTTGTTTGTAGCCGGTTTTTTCCTTTTACCCGAAAATTCCATCATTTTATGTTATAACTTAAAATATATTACATTTTACATACCTTAAAACATAAATCAGTAAATCAGTAAATTCAAACTGCACCTCAAATGTTACAGAACCTTCTTTGGTCTCATTAGTTCTATTCATCTCGATGATACTTTTGATCTATTGATTATTGATCTATTGATTCAAGTCATAGTTTGTGATAAACATAACACAAAAAAAACTTTTATTTATTTTTTGTTTTGTTCTTTAAACATTTTGTTTTTACTAAAAAAATTTTATTCTTTTTATGTTTATAACTTAAAAAAATTTGCATATTTACATACACTAAGCAGTAAATCAGTAAATCAGTAAAGCAGTAAATCAGTTAAAGGCAGTAAATCAGTAAATCAAGTAAATCAAACCAGTAAAACAATAAATCAGTAATCAGTAAATCAAGTTAATCAGTAAAACAAATTGCCCTCCTATACCCTAATATACTTTAGGAATCTATTGATCTAATTGATCTATTGATCTATTGATTCAAGTCAATTTTGTATAACATAACACAAAAACTTTTTATATTATTTTGTTTTTTTCTTTAAACATTTTTGTTTTTACTAAAAAATTATTTATTTTGTTTAATTTGCTTTAAATATTTTGTTTTACTAAAAAATTTTATTCTTTTATGTTTATATACCTTAAAAAATTTGCATTTTTACATCCCCCTAAGGCAGTAAATCAGTAAATCAGTAAAATCAAACTGCCCTCCAATACCCTCATATCCTTCTGTGATCTATTGATCATATATCACTTGATCTATTGATCTATGATTCAAGTCATAATTTTATGTATCACATAACACAAAACTTTTATTATTTTGTTACTTAATTTCTTTACCATTTTTTGTTTTTCTCAAAAGCATTTTTTTGTTTAAATTTGCTTTAAATATTTTGTTTTTACTCTAAAATTTCTGCTTTTTTAAGTTGCTCACTAAAATTGATTGCATTTTACATACCTTAAAGCAGTAAATCAGTAAAATCAGTAAATCAAATGGCCTCCATACCGTACAGGATCACTTCTGATGAGATATAAATTGAGCTCAAATAGATTGAACTCTAGTACGGTCTGTGACTGATCTACTCGACTCTCACCAAGCGACTATACATTATATCCTTAGCCAGTACGATCTCAGCACTAAACACTCAAAGACACTCGACAACGCGATACTGGATTTATTTTGTTTGGACTTCTCTTTAAACTTGTTCGTTTTTACTAAAAAATTTTTTATTTTTGCTTATTCTGATTTTTAAAATAATTTTGTTTTATTAAAATTTCTTTCTTTTTATGTTAATAACTTAAAAACAATTCTACATTTTACATACCGCTAAACAAAGCGAAATTAATAACAACAGTAAAACAAACTGTATCAGCTACCCTCCTGCGCTAATCATGATTTCTATTGGATCTATGATCTATATAGATCTATTGATTCAAGGTTATCTTTTGAATAAACATAAACATAAAAATAAATTCTTTGCCATAGCTGTTTTCTGTAGTTCTGTAGTTGTTGTTGTTGTTGTCTGTTGTCTTGTTGCTTGTTGGATTGTATGTTGCTGGTTAGCTGTTGACATATATCATAAGATTTAAGTAAATGAAAATCTCAACACTTTTTCAACATATCTCTAAAAATATTAAGTGTTAATTTTACATTAACACTATCGTTATTGAAATTAAACAAAAATACCATATCTCCTATCCCAACTGACTACAGACATTCGTTTAAACAACCGTAACTAAAATTAAAATTTAGCAATTACCAGCAGAGAAGCATAAGCACATCTCAATCTTTTACTATACCCAACAACGCTCAAAATAATAATTATTATTATTATTATTATTATATTATTATTATTATTAATTATTATTATTATTATATTATATTATTATTATTATTATCTTTATATATATCAACAAATATATGTATATGAGCATAACAAAACCTAACCACACACCTACAACCACACACACACACACACACACACACACATACACTTACACACACACATACACATACACACATACACACACACACACAATAATACTAGACCACTTTACTTAAGGGACACTAGCCATACAATCATCGTTATGGCTGCTATTAAGTAAAGTGTCTATATTTATTGTGAGTGTGTTGTGGTACTGTATGTGTGTATTGTGGTGTGCTATGTGTATGAGTAGTGTGTGTGTGTGTGTGCCTCTGTTAAATGTGTATGGCATGCGTTAGGTTTGTTATGCTCCATTAACATATATTAGTTGACATATAATGAATATAATAATAATAATATAATAATAATAATAATAATAATTAATAATATAATAATAATAATAATAATAATAAATATTTTGAATCTAATTATATAGTAAAGATTGAGATTGCTATGCCTTCTTCTCTAGGTTAAGTTGAACTTTTATTCTTAGTTAACTTGATTAACGATGCTGCTATGGTCAGTTGGGGGATAGGATGACTATGTATTTTTATTTGTTTTCAATGATTACGAATTTAATGTAAAATTAACAATATAATAGTTTAGAATAATGTTAGAAAAAGTGTTTGTATTCTTCATTTAACTTGATGTATGATTAAGATTTAACAAGCAAACAGACCAACAACACAACAACAACAACAGAACAACAACAACACACAACAACAACACAAAACAACAACAACAGCACAGCAAAGAATTTATTTTGTTATGTATCGTTATACAAAAAGATACTTGAATCAAATAGATCAACTAGAATCATTAGCATCAAAATTAGATCATGATAGGGCAGATGAGGGTAGCTGGGAACGTTTGATTTACATCGTTTTTACTTGATTTACTTTTCTTAAAAGGTATGTAAAATGTATTTTTTTTTAAGTCCTACGTTCTATGTTCAGAAAGAAATAGTGTTAAAATAACAATATTTTAAATTGAATAAGCAAAAATAAATAATTATTTAGTAAAAACGAAAATGTTTAAAGAAAATGCAAAACAAATAAATAAAAGTTTTATGTTATGTTATAGCAAAACTGACTTGAATCAATAGGATCAATAAATATGAATAGAATCAATAGATCAATAGGATCAAGAAAGGATTGAGGGTATGGGCGGCAGGTTGGACTTGCACTGATTTTACTAATTTCTGCCTTAAGGTATGTAAATGCACATTTTTTTAAGTATATATCTGGG
>JABUQX010042344.1:37500-39682 GCA_015478945.1 Trachelipus rathkii | reverse complement strand
AGAGTTGAGGAAATGTCCAAGTACCCCTCTCCACTAAATCCGATTGGCCCAGCCAACTTGAGCCTAAACCCTTCACACACTTCCTCCTTAAAGCCTAATTTTCAAGCAAGAAAGGAGGGTCAAGAGACTCTCTCAAAAGAAAGAAAAGACCCGATAGGGCAGGATAGCTTAAAAAATGAATATGTTCCACAGGGAACTGCGCATTCATTTCAAAGTTTAGTTATAGAGGTGATCCGCAGGGAGTCACCCCCGTGTTACAGAAAACAAGAGTTTTGTAGCCAAAGAACAAAGAAATCCTCATACAAACAGAGATATGAGGAAGAAGAAGAAGAAGATGAAGAAGTAGTAATCTTCGAAAGACAGTTTTCCGGCCAAAGACGAACCTTTGAGTGAAAGGGGTCTGGCCAAACAAATGTCCGACTTAATTAGCAAATAAGTCGAAGAAGGTTCCCCGGCTGGCGTTAAGTACCAGTGCGTCCGGAATCTTGCTAGATAAACAACAGTGTTTAAGTTTAAGAGCTAGGTAGCGATGCCTAGAGTAAATAAGCCAAGGCGCTTAAGAATTTATAAGAAAATTAACAATAAAGTTTGTTTATTTTGAGCCAATTTAGCTGACCAGTTGTCCGCTAATCATTTTTCGTTTTCAACCTATAAGGAAAAGGGAAGATGACAGTTTAGAGAGAGCTAGGTAACGGTGCTTAGAGTAGATAAGCCACCAATTTTTTTTTTAAACAATAAGTTTGTTTATTTTAAGTCCATTTTTGCCGATCAGATGTCTGCAAATCATTTTTCCAAGTTAATCTATAAGAAAAGGGAGAATGACCGGATGGAATAGCCTAGGTAAAAGTGCCTAAGAGTAGAGGAGCGAACGTGCTCAAGAGTATCTAGGTGACAGTACCTAGGGAAAACAAGGTAAAAGTGCATCCGAGCGGAGAGAGCACTACAAGCAGAACGCCTTAGTGGCACTTATCAGTCGATAAAGAAAGAGATAGTCATATATATATATATAGATATATATATATATATATATATATATATATATATATATTATATATATATATATATATATATATATATATATATATATATATATATATATAGAGTGATACAGTTATATATATATATATATATATATATATATATATATATATATATATATATATATATATATATATAGTATATATATATATATTTATATATATTTGTTATATATATATATATATATATATATATATATATATATATATATATATATATATACGTGTGGGTATACTAGATTTAATTCATGGGTTGGTTAAATGTTATTGTCCCTGAAAGACTGAAGATGGTTCATCTCCTTGTCAGATGATTAAATTACCACAATCAAGAGTTAGGTCCTTTTGAGGGAAGTTACTTGGATTGGGTGAAAAATATTCCCCGGTATTACCCCTCCGAAGCCCTGTACCGAGTTTTGTCTTTGGATATTTAGGCGGAAAGCCGTAACATTTACCATGATTTTTATCTGTTAAAGAAGTTTTTTTTTAAATAAGAGTTTAAAATAGCAGAAATTGGAGACTCATAAAGTTGAGATAGTTTTCCGAAAGAAAGATTAAAAAGATATAAAGATATCTTTTGTAGCAGTGATTTTAACGTCCAGACGGATGTATTCCATGACAATATTTTTAATTAATTTAAAAATGTGTCTTGTTTTTTTTATTAGACTAAGTATGTACACATAGATTCGTGCATGTTTGTGTATACCCGTACGCACACCTGAGCGTTATTGTTTCGATCACCTGATCATCAAGGTCGTCGAATACACGCATGAATGAACAGTGAAATTCGGTCATATGATTGTAGATTGACCTTGAAAGGAAAGGAATAGACGATAAGGCGGAGGAGAGATAGAAGAAGGAGAGAGGAAAGAAGTAAATTGCCTTTCGTTTACTGTTAAAGAGAATCGCTTTTTATAGTTTTTTATATAATTTCATTAATTTTCATAGATTTGCTTTATATAATTTCAGTAGCTTGATACTTAGTTTTATTTCTTGATAATTTTAACAGGAAGCACTATATAATAATGCTTTGTTTTAATAACCAATAACCTTTAACCTTTATTGCTTTGTTTTAATTAACTTTAAAGCTTTCATGTTTGAATCTTGATTAATTTTAATCTGGCGACCATTTATTTGTAAGAAAACTA
>JABUQX010042344.1:20000-27500 GCA_015478945.1 Trachelipus rathkii | reverse complement strand
AAATCAAACCCAAAAGCTTCAGGCTGCGGTCGAAGCATCCTACTATGTTGCATATAAAGTTACCGAATAACAGAAATGCCACACCATTGAGGAGAATCTAGGGAGGATCAAGCGAAGAAACTGAGTGCCATATCTCTATCAAACAACACAATCCGCCGACGAGTCGATGACACGGCATCAGATATCCTGTCCCAAGTTTCAATAGAGATCAAGGAAACTTCATATAGCAAATTCCCTTTGCAATTTGTGCTCCCCTAGTTGTGCTCCTCTCCTTGGGTTAATCCGTTACGTCCGCCAAGACATGATCAAAGAAGAGCTCCTATTATGCGAGGATCTGCTGACAACCACGAAGGGAGAAGATATTTTCAATATCATCAGCAGTTTCTTTACCAAGAATGAATTGGATTGGAACAGCGTTCAACAAGTAGGGAGAGATATTTTTAATTTTATTTAAATGCTTTGCAAATGAAATGTCTCATAAATTTAATTAAATTAAATCATTTAATTTCAGCACAAAAGATAAGTAAGAATGACCAACTGACAACTATAATAAATTTTATTTTTAATTCAGGTCTCCGTCGATGGAGCACGTCGATGATTGGTAGTCATCGTGGATTACAGATCCTCATACAAGCTGTGAATCCAAACATTTCTGTAGATCATTGCATCATTCATCGGAACTCTCTTGGATCGAAAAAAGCCTGCCTGGCAATCTGAAGATTGTGTTTGAAGATGTGTTGAAAATCATCAACTTCATCAAGTCCAGGGATTTGAATTCGCGTACATTCAAGAAGCTGTGCAAGGAAATAGGAAAGCAGTATGAAGTTCTACTTTCCACACCCATGTATGCTGGTTGTAAGGAAGCAAGGTTGTACGTCGAGTCATCTAGCTCCGAAAGGCTATTCAGGAATTCCTGGAATATAAAGGATCTCCTTTGGTAACCAAATTCCCATATAAGGAGTGTCTTGCTTGTCTTTGTTACTTGACTGACATATTTGAGGAGCCGAACAGTGGTAATTTGCAATTTCAGGGTCGGAACACGACTGTCATTGCTGCACATTAAGCTCTGGGGAAGCTGCAACTCTGGATTCGGCGCTTGGGGAATGGAGTGATCGTCCAGGTTCATACCCTAGACCCGTTTGCTGAGGAGAATAATGCTGGATCACTTCTACATATCATCAACAAAGAGATGAGTGAGCATTTGAAGGGGCTTAAAACAAACATGCATCGCTAATTTCCAGGCAATGACCAAGAAGCAGCAAATTTTCAGTGGATCATTTATCCCTTCACTGCACCTGATGATGTCATTCATGATGATGATTTCCCTGAAAAATAGGAGTGGATCACAATGTGAGCCAATGAAGCCTTGAAAATTGAATTCCAAAACCAAAATGCAGATTACTTTTTAATTTCACGACTAGCTGACTCGCAACTTTGTCCAAGAGAGCCCTGAAATTGTTGGAATAATTCTCAACAACGTATCTCTGCGAGAAGGAGTTCCTAACTGTGCTGGGGATGAAAACAAGAAAGAGAACTCCCTTGAATGTTGCAAACGATGTCAGGTTAACACTTTCAACCACGAAGCCAAGAATTCCTTAACTAACTTCAAGCATGCAACTGATATTCTTTGGACTTTGCCAATAGTCATTAGGATGCACAATGTTCAAATACACTGCTACAATAAAATAAATAAAAGAAAATATCTCTTGTGTTTTTATTTAACCATATAATTAATCTTGACAACATTTGTTGAATTGAAAAGTGACATTTAAAAATATGGTAGTTTAAAAAAAAAAATTTGCGACGGGCCATAATGGGTAACAAATTGAAAAAGTTTGCGAACCACTGATATTATTTATTAATAACTATTTTTATTATATAATAGCGATATTTAAATCTGTAAAATAAAGAAAGACATTTTAGGCGCGCAACTTCCAAAGACTTTTGGACTGCATCCCTAGATTGCTTTTCATCAGCTCAAACTTCGAAAATGTTCATTTTATTGATAATATCAATGAAGGGGAAACTTTAGAATTTTTTTAATATTGATGTACTTACATATGCATTCTTTTTATTTGTTTATATAATAACGTAAGGTTTGATGTTATAGCAATTTAAAAACCAAAACTATTTCTAACGCCACGGCCCAACTTGTGGATCCGCAAATTTGACAACCATAGTGTTAACAGCTTTTCAGTAATTATAAAAATGGTCTATTTATCTCTACACTATCATAAAGCTCATGAAATGAGGCGTTTTAATATCACTATATGATTTACTTATGCTATAGTATTTGATAACGGGAAAACCGTATCAATGTAACAATCAAAGTGGAACCTGGCCACTATACTATATACTATAATAATATAATATGAACTAATATTATTATATAATATATACTTATATAGTATATTATAATATATATATATTATAGTACCTATTATATAATATATATATACTAATATATATATGTATATATAATATAATAATACTATATATATATTATATATAATATATTCTATTATATATATATATACTATTTATTAAATATATCAGATATAATATATATATATATATATATTATATATCTATATTATATATATATATATATACCATATATTATAATCATCAATATCATATACTAGCAATATATATTTATATAATATATATTATACATATTATGTCAGCCTCTAGAAGAGCCACAATCCATTACTCAAAAAAAATACAACAGCTACCAGAAAAAGGAATACATTGCTGATGCTGGTCCAATTTTAGTGCCGAAAATGTAAAAAAAACAAAACAAAAACAAAAACAAACAAAAAAAAAATTATATCTCAAAACCCTTCACATAAGCTACAGCGAAAGCAATGCATTATAAGAATCGTTTAGCATTAAATTTTACAGAGGAAATGAAAAAAAAATAAAAAATAAAAAAATGTGGATTGCCAAGCGTGAGAGGAAAATACTATGATATACGTATACAAGATTAGTTAGCCCTATTGGGAGAGACTTTATTGGTTACTCGTTAAAAATAAATAGACTTTCTATTTAAATGTGCTTTTTTTTTTAAATAAGACTACCCAAGGCACCGTATACCGACCGCAATTGGCAGGCAAGTCGGGGCTCTCGGTTCCGGGGAACTAACGGGGTAGGACTAATCTCCCCCTCCGGGAGGCTCTCCAGAAACCCCGCTCCTTGAGATATTTGAGGATGTCGACAGAGAGGTTCCTCCGCACCCCACTCCCCCGTAAAAGAACGCGGTATGGAAAAACGTCCCCCCTCTGTTCCCCGTCGGCTCGAGGCCCCTAAATTGCCGTGTAAACTTTACATATAATATATATCTATTACTATGTCAAGAACAGAAAAAAAAATTTAGCCGTTTTTTAAGTTCGATGTTTTATGTTGGTTTATTCTTTTACATTTTACTTAAACAAAAATTTACAAGGATTCAAACAAATATATTGTCATTTCCTGTAGCTTATTGTAGTTTCGAGAACTATTGATTTTTCTTATTATTTTTTTTTTTTTTTTTTTTTTTTTTACGTTTCTCCGGCATTTAAATTTTACCAAGGATCCTCCAGCAATGTATTCTTTCCCGCGCGTAGCTGTTGTAGTTTTTGAGCATATGACATTGTGGCTCTTTCTCAGAGGCCTGGCCGTATATAAATACTATCATACTATAATATAATAATATATATATACATAATATATCTTAATTACGTATACATACTAGTACGTATAATATATTGACACGCGATTGACTAATACTAATCATAACCAATACCTTATTACTAAATAGTATAATAGGCCATATCTACTAATAGTAGTATATAAACCTGATAACTCGTCTAGGAAAGAAAATGGAAAAATACGTAACTGAAAGATGAAAACATATTTTATACATGAAGAACATTCTAATCCTCATATTATCTTTAGAGAAAGATTCGAGCAGTCATTGTATGATAACTTAATTAAAGATTGAAACCTTTTCTATTCATATGTGCATGCCTCGACAATTTTGTTATAATGAGCATAACATTAATGATAGTATATATATATTATATAAACATACTATAATATACTATATGTATCATATTTACACTTATATAGTATATATATTATATATTTACTATATATACTATATATATATATACTATACTATAGCTATATATTTTATATATATTATATATATATTATATTATTATATATATATATATATTAGATATCACCTATATAATATATATATATATACTATACTCATAATATACCTGTAGCATGGTCCCAATACTATATTTAATTATATACTACTACATACATACTATTATTATTTATATAAATATATATAGCAGATATATATATATATAGGTGTAAGTTGAGGTTTAAACGAAAAAATCTCCGGGAGCCGAGCAAACTTGTACGATAATTTCTCACGGAAACGGAAAACATATTGCAGCAAATTTTAAATATAATACTATAGACCTACTTAGTACGTAACTCATATATCACCTAATCCGTGAAGCGTCCCTTGCGGTTATACTAATAGTATATACGTAAATTACTATTATACCTATATATACTCAATAATAACTATATAATAATATATATAATTATATCATATATAATATATATAAATATTATCTATATACCTACTATATAAGACAACAAAATAAGAGTATATAATATAATTAAATTATATATTATAATATATTCATATATATATATACCATTTATATATATAATAATATATAAATATATATATATTTTTATATTTTTTTTTTTTTATTAATTATAATATAATATAATATATATATATATATATATATATATGATATATACTAACTTGTCAGTCTCCTTCTAACTCGTGGCGAACGCGACCGAAGCCCGCCACCCAGACAACCACGTGCACTCGCCGTTGACCACGTACAAATCCAGGCCCACATATGGGTGAAATAATATATGTAATTTATGTTCGTACTTATGCTAAGATTATGCGCGAGAAAATTTTAGCCATAAGTCGACAATGAATATGACATAATATAAACCCGTCGTTGTTGACTCGGTATCTTCAGGTCAGATTTATACAGTCAGTCAGATCAAAATCATTAAGAATTCAGAAGAAAATCTCAACTCCAAACATACTCTCTCCAGTAAAAATCCTCCGGCAA
Source organism: Trachelipus rathkii (assembly GCA_015478945.1). NCBI lineage: Eukaryota > Metazoa > Arthropoda > Malacostraca > Isopoda > Trachelipodidae > Trachelipus > Trachelipus rathkii. Next base: position 22,335 of record JABUQX010042344.1, on the reverse strand, counting down.
GAGAGGTAAAATTTCAAGGAAAGGCTGCGACTCGAATTTTAATCACAAACACACCAATCCTGGCACAAAAATAGGTGGAAAAGCCTTGGGAAAAGGCTTACCTACCACATTCGCCTCTACGCAAAGAGAGAGTATCAACATCAAAGAAGGGATTTTTTGTACTCTTTATACTATTACATTGCATATCTTTACTTATGTTGATAAAAACATTCAATTTCAATATGATTTTCTAAAGTTACCATCCTCTTTATATAAGGGTGCCTGCTATTAAAGAATCCACCACTTAGCAAGTACCTTGCCTATATATGGTGAACCCGCCGAAGAAGAAACACCCAGAACTTCACATCAACGCCTTCTAAAAAAAACACACACAAAATGCGAAGGAAAAGAAAAAACTTAACCCAAATATACTAAAAAATTTTCTCCAATCAGAACACTCCGAAGATGACTCAAGCAAATGAACATTATCGATGCGAACTTCAATTTTCATGTTTTAATCAGACATTTGTTATTGTCTTCAGCTTTTCACAACTATCCATCAAGTTCGAGGATACATCGCTAAGACAATTAGCAAACATTCTTTACTGTAGGATTCTTTCAATCATTTCAGTTTGGGATTATGGCAGAAACTCATTTTTGGATTCCACTACGAACTCTGATCCTTTTCGAATTATCACTAGTTATGTGACCTCTCACTTTTATGTTGAAGAAATTTTTCAAATAAGACTTAAATTTTTCAAGCAATTTCGCCTCTACATATGAAACTTCCTTTACCGGTATGGATTCTTTCATCATTTTAAGTTTGATTTATGGGCAGAAACTCATTTTTTGTATTCCACTACGAAACTTTGATTCCTTTTCGAATTGCAAAATCGTTCTGTGACCTCTCCCTTTTATGTATGAAGAAAATTTTCAAATAAAGGACACTAAAATTCAAGCAACTTCGTCTCTACATATTCAAGCAAAGTTTCTCTCGTAACTACAGCTTTGAAGACTATTTACGTGCGCATTGATCAAAATCATGGATACTATTAGAAACGCCTTATACTGGACCTTTGCATTTGGATTACAACGTTCATCCGATGTGCCCTATTTGAATCTGTGAATAAAATTTCAATTGTTTCATATCCATACTTATGTATAAACATTTTGATTTTTATGCATTTAAATGTTCGATATCTAGTTTCGTTTTTATCTAAGCAGTATATAAACCAAATCATATGCATGCGTTTAAATTGCGACGTCGCTGCTTTTGATCCTCTGTATAATAGTACATAGTATTTTTATGTATTCAAGTATTTGTAAATAATTTTGATCTTCGGATGTAACCAGTTAAGCTCGTATTTGAATTTCTTCAAATTTCTTGTATATTATTTTTGCCTCAAATGTTATATGTCCTACTTATGTCTTCGATCCATAATTAGAGTCATGTTCTGCATTTGAAAAGCTACTTTAACTGATATGTTATTTATAGTTTATTACTTTACCCATTGAATGTTTTATATGTTTGTGTGATTTGTTAAATGCCCACAAATATGAAGTAACTATAAGGGTAACTTTTCTATATCTTGCTAATAATTCATATACACATACTTTCATCACTCGTGTTTAGCGCAGAGTAATGTACTACTCCCATTATAAACCATCTTTGTAAAAATTTAACTTTATGTTCGTATTATTCGCTAGATTTCGCACGAGCAAAATTTAGCATTAAGTCGAAATAAACTAGATATATAACCCGTGTTGTGTTGAACGACTACTCTTCAGTTCAGATAAACAGTTCAGTCGATCAAATCATAAGAATAAGAAAGAAAATCTCAATCAAAGAGATACTCTCTCCAGAAATCCTCCGCAGAGAGGCTAAAATTGTCTAAGGAAAAGGCTGCGACTCGAATTTCAATCACAAACCCAAATCCTCGCACAAAAATAGGGTGGAACTACCAATTCGCCTACGTGACTACCAACCTTCGCTACGAAGGAGAGTATCTCAACAGAAGGACTTTTTGTTACTTTTTATACTTTATTGACATATTTTACTTCATGTTGAATAAACTCATTTCAAATATGCGCATTTCTAAATCATTACCCATCCTTATAGGTGCATTGCTCTTAAAGAAGCACCAATTTAGCAGAGTAATAGCACCTAATATAATACATATATATAATAATATATATATATACTATATATACTATACTATATATTCATATAAAATTAAACTCTAGTATTATATTATATATATATAATAAGTATTATATATATACTAATATTATATATAGATATAATATAATATATAATACAGGTATATATATATTTAATCAATATTACTATTTTCTT
>JABUQX010042344.1:0-7500 GCA_015478945.1 Trachelipus rathkii | reverse complement strand
ACCCTGTCAACAAAGTTTGAGAGTATATATATATATATATATATATATATATATATATATATATATATATATATATAGCATAGCAGCATATATATAGTTATGGGTTATTGTTGCTATATATATATAGCAGCATATACAGGGCGGTTCAAAACTCCTGAGACAAACTGAAGGGGGCTGATAGAGCAAACGATAAGGAACATTTATTGTTGGGCCAATACGCTGTGGCGACGCTGCTTCGCCGCTGGACGATTGAAGATGTTATCGATTATGTTGTGTGACGTGTTGCATGGGAGCTAACGACGATTTAGGCTACTCTAATGCGTTTGTGTGCGTATACGCTTAACGTCCCCGGAACACGTGGGCGCCGCCTGTTTCCAAATACCGCTGATTCGTTACGGCACATGGATCACACACTCTTCCCGAGTTAACCGACATGATAATGTGTTACCGTGCGGCGAACGGAAATGTGTGGAAACAGTTCCAGGTACATGAGGTGCGCTCTTCGTCCATTTCCGTTCGCCGCACCGTAACACATTATCATGTCGGTTAACTCGGTAAGAGTGTAGTGGTCCATTGGTAATCGATGCCTACATTGTACTGAATCAACGATGAATTGGGCAAGGTAAAGGTATTGCCATGTGTTTTCGGAGGACGTTAAGCTTACACACATGTACGCACGCACAAACACATTAAAATTAAGTAACCTAAATCGTCGGTAACCTACATGCGACGCGTCAAACAACATAAAATAGTGTACCTTCAATCGTCCGTAACTTTGAAACGAGGCGTCATACAACATAGGTTATTTAACAATAAATGTTCCTTATTGTTTGCTCTATCAGCCCTTCGAGTTTGTCGCAGAGGTTTTGAATCACCCTGTATATATATATATATATATATATATATATATATATATATATATGTGTTGTGAAGTTATTATTATTATACATATATATATATATTATATACATATTTATCTCAATGTTCATCTATAAGGATGTGTACTCATATTATTATATATATATATTATATTATATACATATATATTATTATATATATATATATATATATTATTATTATTATATATACATATTATATATATATATATATATTATTATTAAAAAAAAAAAGTTATATATTATTACATATATATATATAAACATATTATTTATATATATATATTACATATATATATTATTATTATATATATAACATATTATTATTATATATATATATATATATTATTATTATATACATATATATATTATATATATATATTATATATTAATATATATAAATTATATTATTGGTTATACATGGTTGATTATATTTACATATATATATACATATATATTACTGTATATATATATATAGTTATTATATATTACATTATTATATATATATATATATGTATATATATATATATATATATATATATATGTTGTTGAGTATAGTATAGTATATATATATATATATATATTATTATTATTGCTATATATATATATATATATATATATATATATATGTATATATATTTCAAGTAACCCAAAGCCTATATATTGACTTCATGTAGGACCTACAAAGCGACTCTCTTTGTGTATACAGACAAACGCACGAAAGGTGATTTGAAACTTTATATATATATAGTATATATATATATATATATATATATATATATATATATATATATATATATATATATATATATATATATATATATATATATATATATATATATATATATATATATATATATATATATATATATATATTCCCAATGATTAATTTTACAGACATAAAAAAAAAAATTCTCTTATCGCTATGGAACTTTTATACTTCAATTTAAACCACATCTATAAAGTACTCATTAAAAACATTTAGGACAAACACCTCAAAAAGGGAGGAAGAGGACTAAAATTTAATGACTTTATACTTTTGTAATCTCTAGAAATTTAAATTTATGATAACTTTTAAAAGTTTCTTCTACTTATAATATGGGAATAAAGTTTATGCTTTTTCTTTAAACAGTTTTAATCTAGTAATATTAAAGACAGACACGGCAACTCACATACAGTATATATATATATATATATATATATATATATTATATATATATATATATATATACGGTTATATATATATATATATATATATATATTATATATATATATATATATATATATATATATATATATATATATATATATATAGATATATATATATATATATATATATAAATATATACACATAAATACATATATAAATATATATATATATATATATATATATATATATATATATATATTATATATAAATAGTATATATATATATATATATATATATATATATATATATATATATATATATATATATATTATCTCTGTATATTGTCTCCCACCGCACTTCACTGTTCCCTCTGTGTGACTTCTCCTACTAAAGTGCTGGGTTAGGCTTATTGTATCGGTCTAAAAATTGGCAGTGAGGTAGGTGGTGACGTACCCTCGTCGTAGACGAGGTTACGTCTCCGTGCGCACCCCGGAGGAGGGCGCTGCCGTCCCCAAAATATTGAAATGTTCGTAGTAGGTTGGAATTTGGATAAAGGATCGGAGTCGGATGGAAAGAGTCGGAATCAGAATCGAGGAGTTAAGCACGGCACCGGTGCTTGGCCCGGTGCGGTGCCGGGTTAGTAAATAGTTATTGTGCAACATACAATATTGTATCTTATATATGTTATCGAATCCGTAGATCTTGAATATGATGGTTTCAAGATCGGGAGGGGTGTCTGGAGACCCACCGATGGGGGTCCCCCCGTAGAAATGAACGGAATGCATAAGAGAAGTGGAGAAAATAATCGGAGACAGAGTTAGAGATGGAAAGAGTCGGAGAAAGAGTCTGAGTCAGAGGAGTCGGAGTTGACAGTGTCACCGGTTCTGGAGCCGGTGCGGTGCCGAGTTAATAAACATTCGTGTAATAATACAGTATTGGTATTAAAATATATGTTTATAAGGTCGTAGAACTCGAAATCGTATAGGATGTCTGGTTACCAAACATATCAATGTTAATTTTACATTAACAAAGTAATATTTAACAAAAATTTATCAAAACCTTACCTAATTATCATACAGACCTAGGAATATATGCTAAGGTAACAAAGTTTTTAAATCAATAAAGCTAGGATATCATAACCTGAACTAAGAATATAATGTACAATGACAAACCTAACACACCTCACGTATGAATAATCTGCTAACATTCACAAAATTCCCTACTTATCAAAGGTAAAGTAGCTAACAGGACATACAAAACTCAATGTATCCCCACTTTTCCAGCATATCAGCAACATCTAAAGCAGTATTATCTAACAAAATCACTTGACAAAGTAACCAATCTATAAAGAAACCAGATCTTGAACTATGAATTGATACTACCTTCATCAAAGTGTCACTAATATCAAATATAATATCATTTTGAAATATGAATTAACGTAGACATTAGCAAAATTCTCGGGCAAACCTAACATTACTCAGCAAAAACTTAACCTAAGCCCACGTTTCTAACACATCATCACCAGTTAGCACAGTAATATCTTACGAAACTTATCATTTCTCTAACAAAACTGTTAATTTCACATTGTCATAGTAATATTTAACAAAACGTAACAGAAATTAAACATAGCCTAGCATATCTAACACTTACAATGGGCGAAAACCTACAATAGATACTAACATTTGGAACTACGAATAAGACATTAACATTTGGACCTATTAATAAGTTCTCAACCTACCCCCTCATTACACAGCAAAACTCAACCTATCCCTGCTTTTCAATCATATCATCAGCAGCTAAAGCAGTATTATCTAACAAAATTCCTTAACAAAGTCTCCAAACTATCAAAGATACCAGCATCTTGAACTGTGAATTGATACTACATTCATCAAAGTGTCTTGCATATCAAATATAACATCATTTTGAACTACGAATAAACGTGGACATTGGCCAAATTCTCTGTTAAACATCATAAAATAACCTATCGCCCATACAGTTCAACGAATTAACGCTAACATAAAATTTCCTGAACTAAAAATATATAGTACCATAACATAACTGACATACATTAAGAGTAAATAAACAGCAAATAAAATAGCAAACGAATGTTTACAAACTCAGCACCGCACTGGCTACGTCACCGGTGTCAATAACAACTCTGGCTCCTTCTCAGACTCTTTCCTCCATCCTTCCTCCTTCCTCCTTCTTCCTTCCTCAACTTCTCTTAACCATTTCGTCCATTTTTTCTGGGGATCCCCTCCGGTGGAGTCCACAGACACCCTATACCAACTTACAACCCTCATATTCGAGTTCTACGACCTTATAAACATATATTTTGATACCAATACTGTATTATTATACGAATGTTTATTAACTCGGCACCGCACCGGCTCCAGCACCGGTGCCGCTGTCAACTCTGACTCCTCTGACTCAGAATCCTTCTCCGACTCTTTCCTTCTCTGACTCCGTCTCCGACTCCTTTCTTCACTTCTCTTATGCATTCCGTTCATTTCTACGGGGGGACCCTCATCCGGGGGGTCTCCAGACACCCCTCACGATCTTGAAACCATCATATTCGAGATATACGGGTTCGATAATATATATAAAGATACAAATATTTTATCATTACATAAATATTAACTAACTCAGCACCGCACCAGAGCCAGCACCGGTGCCGATACCAACTCCTCTGATTCCGATTCCGACTCTTTCCTGAAATCCGACTCCGAATCCTTTCTCCAAATTTCAACCTACTACGAACATTTCAATATTTTAGGGTTGGCGGCAGCCCCTTCCGGGGTGCGCACGGGAACGTAACCTCGTCGGCGACGAGGTTACGTCACCACCTACCGCGCTGCCAAATTTTAGATTGATACGATAAGCCTAACCTTTAGTAGGAGTATCAAGAGAACGGTGCGGTGCGGCCATATACGGAGATAAAATATATATATATATATATATATATATATAGTAAGAAAAAGATATATATATATATATATATATATATATATATATATATATATATATATATATATATATATATATATATATATATATATATATATATATATATATATAAATCATTACGAGACGTTATCGCACCGCTATCAGTAAATAGGAATTGAGAAAATGAGGGAGAGGAAGAATAAATTATATTTAGGTTTTATGTATTTGCAACAGGCGTATGAAAGGATTAATAGGGAAGCTCTATGGCAGGTGATGGTGATATATAGTGATGGTGGTAGGCTTCTGAATTTAATCAAAAATATGTATGAAGATAGTGAAGCGTGTGTAAGAAGAATAAATGGTGTTGATAGTGATTGGTTTAATATTAATAGCGGATTAAGGCAGGGATGTGTCATGTCTTCTTGGTCATTCAATTTGTATATGGAAGGGGTTATGTAAGAATTGGAGGTGAAGGTTGCAGGAGATGGTGTTAGAATGATGGAGAATGGAAGAGACTGGAGGGTGCCCTACCTATTATATGCGGATGATTTGTTTATGTGTGGTGAATCTGAGGAGAGTTTGAAACAATTGGTAGAGAGATTTGGCACGGTGTGTAAAAGGAGAGGTTTGAAAGTAAACATAGATAAGAGTAAGGTTATGGTTGTGAGTGAGGACATTCCTCGATGTGAAGTTATATTAGATGGTGACCAGTTGGAACAAGTGTCCGAATTTAAATATTTAATATATATGTTGGATGAAAAGGGAACGGATGATGCAGAGTATAGTAGGAATGTTGTGAATGACAGGAAGGTGGCTGGTGCAATAATGGATGTGAAAGGACTAAGTCTTGAGTACGCTAGGGACTTACATGAGGGTATGTTGTTACCTGTGTTAATGTATAGTAGTGAGACTAAGGTTTGGAATAAGAGGAATAGATCTAAAGTTCAATGTGTTCAGATGGACAATATTAGGGGTGTGTTAGGTGCGAGAAGAATTGATAAAATGAGGAATGAACGTATTAGAAAGTTATGTAGTGTGAAGAAAGGGATAAATGAGAGAACAAATGAAAGTACTTTGAAATGGTTTGGTCATGTGGAAAGGATGGAAGATAGTCGGTTGCTTAGGCGGACGTATAGTGGTGAGTGGGTTGGGAATCGACCGACTGGGAGACCGAAGAAAAAGTGGATTGGGTCAGTAAAGGAATGCCTGGAGGAGATAAATGTGAGTTTGGCAGAGGCAAGAAGAAAGGTGCATAATAGGAGTGAATGTCAGGGTTTTGTGAGGTGGTATGGTTGTGGCTCTGGGCCAAGGGATAAACCCCACACTGACGAGATGCCATAGTGAGGGTCCGTCGCAGTCCCGTGAAGCTCTAGGGTAAATTTTCTGACTGCGACGAGTTATCACTAATAGGTATAAAGGAGCCGGTAAGGCTGGGCTTTCTTTTCGACTTGTGTCAGGTTCTTCTACTACTTTCTTCTGTTTCACCTTATCCCCAGTCTTGGGGAACGAAGGTAGATGATTATATATATATATATATATATATATATATATATATATATAATATATATATATATATATATATTATATATATATATATATATATATATATATATATATATATATATATATATATATATATATAAATATATATATATATATATATATATATATATATATATATATATATATATATATATATATATATATATATATATATATATATATATATATATATATATATATATATATATATATATATATATATATATATATATATATATATATATATGTATGTATATCTGCATAACATTGACAGTAATGAGGTGATGGTGAATGTGTGTAGGTTTGATGGTGTAAGAAGGAATAGGTATTTTGGGGATGAGGTCATTAGTAAGGAGGAGGTAATGGGTAGAGTGATAAAGTTGAAGAATGGTAAATCTGCAGGTATAGATGAAATTACTAGAGAAATGATCAAGAATGGAGGCGAGATGATTATTGATTGAATTTGGAAGTTGTGGAACAGAGCGTTTGTGGAGGGTATAGTTCCGACGGATTGGAGGAGAGCAGTTATAGTACCCTTATATAAGAGTAAGGGAGATAAAGGGAACTTTAGGAATTATAGGGGAATTAGTTTATTGAGTGTTGTAGTGAAGATATATGCTGGTATTTTGGTCGAAAGAGTGCGTCGTGTGACTGAAGGACTGACTGGTGAAGAACAAGTTGCGTTTAGAAGTGGTAGAAGATGGGTAGATCAGATCTTTGCAATGAAACAAATGATTGAGAAAATGAGGGAGAGGAAGAATAAATTATATTTAGGTTTTATGCATTTGCAACAGGCGTATGAAAGGATTAATAGGGAAGCTCAATGGCAGGTGATGGTGATATATAGTAGTGGTGGTAGGCCTTTGAATTTAATCAAAAATATGTATGAAGATAGTGAAGCGTGTGTAAGAAGAATAAATGGTGTTGATAGTGATTGGTTTAATATTAATAGCGGATTAAGGCAGG
>JABUQX010042343.1:20000-30253 GCA_015478945.1 Trachelipus rathkii | reverse complement strand
TTACATAAATGAGTTTACGATGACGGTTCAGATCTTAAAAACGATAAATCTTATACACAACAAAACAATACATTTTCGTCGTTATACAAGATATCTTTTTCACTTCTCGATACATACGGAGTACATATTTAAAAGATCATGTTCAGTCACTAACATTTTGTTTACTAGACTAGATACAGCTTCGGTAAATACTTTCGGACATTGATTTCTAAGCAAGATGACGAATTTCTGTACAATCTATATATTTAAGAAGCGTTCAATGATAGTCTCAGAATCATCTACCAGCATTTTCTTGAATGCGTAATAATGTCCTGGTATATCATTGATAATGTGCAACAATTACATAATTAGATTAGCATTTTTCGATTCATAGTTTGCGGATTACCTCCTGCAACCCGACAGATTTTTGAAGACTGTTTTAATCAGAAATATAAGATTCAACGAGGCCGTTTAGGTTTAAGATTATACCCTCTTTCACTACGCATCTTCCAAACTCGAACCTCCATTGCGGTGTGAAATTATAGCGATTAGAAAACAGAGAGGAGTAGGTGGCTGCCTTAATATGGACACCTCTTTGCTTAATAATGTTCTTCGGTGAGTCTACTATAAACTTGGTGAGAGTACTAATTAACCGCATTCGTGCTTGCGTGGCGAATATCATAAAGAGTAGTTTGTATCAATAAAAATTACGCTTGTTATAGAGTATACAGATTTGATTAAACACGTGAAAACAATCAGATCATCGGCGGTTTCGTTTATATAAGATTGAAAACCCACAACCGAGGATTCTATGAGTACCAACTGATAAGCTTGTATAGAGGTTACAGTAAGTCACCTCGCAATAACGGCGATAATTGGGACGGGACCCTCGCCATTAAGTGAGAAAACGCTGGTGAAGCGAATTAAGCCATTTTTTTGTGCCTCACGAGTGCCTGCAAGCAAAACTACGTAGCTAATATATATTAAGTGTGCAATAACACTAACTTTAAAACAATGATAGAAAGGGAAATTTAACATTGTGTTTACCTTCAATATATATATTTAGCTCTACGTACAATACATGATTGCAATATCTTGAAAAAGATTTATGAGAAAGTATAAGTTTTAAATAGCAAATATTTATTTTGAGGATGGCACTTCTTTTGTGCCGACATCGTAAAATGGCATGGCTAATTTTTACATCTGATCTAAAACAACCCCTTCGCCTATGCAGAACGGTGATAGTGAGTAAAGTTGGTGTAGAATCTGGAGCATTGATGCAGGACAGACCGTTTCTGTGGATAGGTTCGCAGAGTGTGCTCCCTTGAAGAAGGTAAACAAAGAATTTGCTCATAGGTGCCTCTTCTTTCGAGTAGAAGTTGGCTTATAAACATGCATGACATTTGTTATGCATCATTAAACTTTTGACAAGTCTTTCAAAGTTCTGACAAATAAATATGATTTATCAGTATAAAGTTTAGAAATTGCTTAGATAGATGCAGAACTCTGCAAGCAGTTTTGACGATAGTCGTCGGTTCGTTCGTTTCGCTTCCGCACAACACTTGAGAGTAAACGAGCGCCGTGAATTGGAACCGCCGTTAGCGAGATACCGTTATGCGAGGTGCTACTGTATAGTTCTGTTAATAAGCGAATAAGTGCCAAGTTAATGAAAAATATAGCAACTTTAAAACACAGAACACACCTCCTGCGCTTTTCAAGTCCACCAACGATATGACATAAAATAAGTCTCAGGAAGAAATGATAATATAAATTACGGTACCACCACAAGCCTAAGACGATAAGGAGTTATTTTATATATGCAGAGAAAGCTGACAAGCGAATTCATGGTTATTACAAAAGCTACAGGAAATGTTAAACGTGTTTTACAGCAGTTGTACCTTCCTTTAGGCCTTACGAAGCCGTTCGGTTTGTTTATGGTTGGTATTTGTATTACATGCTTTCAATCAATGCGTATCCACACTGACAAAACTAATAAAATGCTAATTGGGAACTAAGAACCATTAACACATTCTAACTTTACGAATAAACAGTTTCTCATATTAACAAAGTTTGCTCATCAGCGGTAAGTAACTAACATTCAGCCTAAAACTTAACCTATACCAGCACCCTTTCGAACACATTACGCAACACCATTTCGACATTGTTAGGTTTAACACGCGCTGTACTGTATCATCGAGGGTTAACCTCATTCATTTATCACAAAGCTTCCGAAAGACTCACTGTCAATAATAATCTCGATGCTTTACGGATAATAACCGAAACATTTTTCAACGACGAACACCACTACTTGGAGCTCATGCAGAGACGCATGGACAAACCATCTAAGGTGGTTACTTCCCGAATTGGTGGATAGCGGGTATTGTTTCACTTTTTCTATCTTCGGAGGGTAAATGCCCGCCTTACGACCCCCTTCGGGGGTGATCCACATCTCGGCGGATTCACACCTTTGCAGGGGAGCTTATCACCTTGGCAGTTTCTCATGGAGAGGCGTTGTGTGTGCTTTATTACATAGGGAAAAATCACCGATCACACTCCTTATTCGGAAGTACCCCTTAGAATGGGTCTTATGCGTTCTTGGTGAGTTTGATCTCCAAGTAGTTTGGGCTGAGGTTCGGTCGGTGTGAAAAACATAGTTCGGGTTTGATCTTATCGTAAAAAAGCGATTGAGACTATATTGACGACGTGAGCTCTATTTGCGTTATTGAGAGCTTTTGATACAAAGATAGAAGGGAACCCTAATATATATATACCCGTTTTAACCTAACGATTCAGAAAGGTGTGCGATCAAGTTTCAAGGTGGGTGAGGTTTAAGTTTTATGGCTGCGATATTATATTATATATATATTATATATTATACTATATATAATAGTATTATATATATATATATTATATATAAATATATATTAATATATTATATATATATATATATTATATAATATGATCATACTATATGTTACTATATAATATATATAAGATATATATATATTATATATGATATATATATATTATATTATACTATATAATATATATATATATATTAGAGGTGTAGCGGATGGTGATTTTCTTCACTATCGCGAATGCGGATGCGATGCAGATGCGGATAGTACAAATATCACTATCGCGGGATTGCGGATACGGAATCGCGGATAGGAGTTATGTTTTTAAGTCTTAGCAAAAGTACTTCATTATATATATATAATATTATATATATATATAGTAATAATATATATATATATATATATACCTGGGTTACCAGATTGCCGGGACGTGACACCTCTCTATTGCACCCACCAATATCTGTCGCCCTACCTTACCACCATTTGGAAAACAAGGTATATAATATAATAAACTTGAAATTAATAATCTCACATTTGCTTCAAAACAAAGCTTGTGAGCCTTACAAGGTGTGAAAGAGGTTTGCTTCTCCTTTCTATGTAATGAGAGATCTCGGCACCGCTGAAGGTCGCCATAAGCTACGCACTTGTTGAGGGTGCTCAAAACATTCCCTCTCGAGTTCTGCGAAGAATGTGGGAAACTTTATAAATTACTCGCCATCAACCAATGGATCTTTATCCAATTCCAAGAATTTTTTCGCTTTCGATAATCTTCGATCAATGACAGATTGTCTTTTAACACTTCTGAACAAGACTCTGATCGCTGCCAGAGTCAAAAGAACGTTTATGGATTCTGCAATGATTCGAGCTAACATTGGCAAAATGTGTGTACTGTTTTTGTAATCTGTTTTCCTTTTTATGGTTGGTGAAAATTCGCTTGCAGCATTTCATCACTAGGGCATACAGAAATTAAATTTCACCGTGAACACGTGGATTTCCAATAAATTTTGTTTTTATCCAGAAAAGTTGTTATTGCGCTGTAATTCGTTTTTGCAGAATGAAATCTAATTAATTGTATCTCCAACATGAGTATATTCCAGTCAGATCTTTGAAAAGTTCTTATACTTTCATAGGTATTTAGCACTGCTTTCATCGTTACAATGAGAAGAATCCCGTGACCAAACAGAATTTTCTGAGTAATAAAGTCTTATTCCTCTCAAACGGTTTAAGATATAATACCAATTATCTAAAATCGCGATTACCATCTGTTATAGGCTTTCACCTTTGCGTTTGTTCGACGCGTTAAGGGAAGACAGCTTCTTTATTTTCTCTATCTCTCAAGCATGTATTTAAAACTACTACTCCAGCGAGTCTGAAACATCTTGCGTTACAGAAGTTGAGGTAATGGGGTGGTTCAGATAGAAAAATAATTGTTATGTCAAACCATTACTCTTTCCTGACATAGTGACAAGTGCTTGGAAGGTTTATTAACAGCGAACAACCCAACACTTTTAGATATTCTACGGCGATTATATCAAACTTACGACTATTTTGATAAGATATAACTGTCAGTTACTGCAATGCATGAAAACTCAGACTTTTACCAAAGTGGACACCTGGAGATCTTCCTAGTGATATAATGGTACGAACGGGTTCTTTTTTTATATGAAAACCAACCAGACATCAACTGCGTTATGAGTGAATTTACTTACGTGGATGATCAAAGAGTTTTCTGAAACTAGCGTCTGTGCTAGACTAGTAGCAACTAGAGAAGCAAGAGTTAAGTAAAAGTAATAACAAATGACATCTCGGAAACAGAAGGAAATGCTTGATATTTTAAAAACTTTAATAAAAAAAACTCTGTATGCCTTTTTAAGCTGTAAGGGTTTGACATCCAGGTTTTGTAAAAAAAGAAACAAAAATTATATACATTTACATACGCTTGCATGTGTAGAACCGCAGTACCTGATATATTAGTATACTTTGAATATTATGTATATAATTTTATAATATATATATTTATAATATTATAATAGTATATTAGCTATATATATATATATAATATATATATATCATATATATTAAAAATATATATACATATATCATAATATATATATCTATATAATATGTATATATTCAATGAACCATTATAGGCAATACAGTATATACAACTACATGCGCACGACTATATATATAACAACGTATACATTACTTAAGAAAAACATTAACATCAGAACCATATATACTTGAATATAATAATATATATATATAATATATTATATATATCTATATATTAGTTATATATATATATCTTATATAATATTATATATATATATATATTATAGTAATATATAAATAAGAGATATAAATATATGTTGCAAATTATATTATTGAATAAATTTAAATATCTTCATAAAAATATATATAGACTGTAAGTTGTTAGAAGCAGCTCGTAGTAATTATAAAATCCGATTTAATAAAATTTATTGAAAGAACGTATGTGTTTTTCGATCGTGAACAGGCAAACAGTGACGGCTTTATAACTGTATCTTTCAATGCTGAAAATTCTTATAAGTAATTAGAAACTTTTATATTCATAATTATAATATATTATATATATATTTTATATGTATATATTATATATATATATATATATATATATATATATAATTTATATAATTATATATATATATATATATATACACAACTATACATAACTTAAGAAAATTAACATCAGATATTCTATATACTTGACCATAATATATACATATATGATAATATATAATATAATATATATTTAATATATATATAATATATATATATTTTATATTTATATATATAATATATATATATATTTATATATATAAATTATATATATATAATAAATATATATATAATATATATATTATATATATATAAATAATATATATATAAATATATGTGGCAAAAATATATCTGAGACATTAAAATATTTTCATAAAAATATATATACTCTAAGTTATTATAAGGAATCTATGTATTAGATCAAAGTGCACAGAAACCAAATCTATTGAAAACGTTAATGTTTTTCGTGAGAACAGCACAGCTGACGACTTAATGACTGGTACTTCAATAGTGAAAAATTTTTCTGCGTAACTCCGACAATTTATGAGATAGTTCACAAACATGAACCTTAAATAAAATGTCGCTTAAATAAAGAACGACGTTTTAAAACGCTTCTATATTTATATAAAAATAATCAACAGAAGTTTGCGAAAAATTGTTATATTAATAAAAGTTACACTGCAGACAACAATGGCATCAATCGCTGCATAAATTCTTTTACACAAGTGATATTGACATACAACACGCACATCGAAAATTTGTGGACACAAGAAACACTAAAAACATATTAATTGATAAATAACAAACAGTTACATTTATCACTAAAAACACGTATAGCATATTACAATCTTTTGGTGCCCCAGCAAATGCAAATAAATAAAGACTATGAAACAGCAAGTGCTAACTTGGTAACAACAGTGCTCTGGCAAGCGAAAATATGAAACACTAACACATATATAAAATGATCGGGATATATGACAAGGTGTGTAATTGCCAACTGCTAACACATCTAGACCAAAAGCATGAGCAGCGGAAAAAAGTTTTTTAAAAAATGAATGTCCTCAGTTTTTACTCCAGATAAGTAACATAGATTACGGTCGTTAGCCAATTAGAGAAAAGTAGAAACAGTAGATCAATAATTTGATATATACATTAAATTAAATTATCACAGTAAAAAAGTATATAGACAACTTTTGAGAGGAGCGGGTTGGTATCTTAAGATTTTACAATTTCACTAAGAAATTAAATTATTTCGTCCCTCAGAAGAAGAAAGGAACTGTTCTCGAGAGTTTTAGAGCTATCACAAAGTTCTTAGCAAAATATTCATTTATTTTACATTAAGGATAAATTAAATATTACATCGTATATTATATTATTATATTATATATAATTAATATATTATATAATATAATATGAATATTATATATTATATATATATATATATTTATATATAATATAATATATATAGTATATATAATTATTATATATATATATATATATAAATATATAACCTTTAATAAAAACAATTATTATATATATATATATATATTATTTATATATATATATATATTTATATATAATACTATATATATATATATTATAAATATATTTATATATAATATAATATATTAATATATATTATATGTAGATATTTATATATATTTTTAACGAACGCATTTTTTCTCAAATCGCAATACAAAATAAATATAATAATAATAATAATACTAATAATAATAATAATAATAATTAATAATAATCAATAATAATAATAAATAATACATAATAATAATATAATAATAATAATAATAATAATACATAATAATAAAAAAATATATAGATAATTAATAATAATAATAATAAAACAATATAAAAATAATAATAATAATAATAGTAATAATAATAATAACATAATATAATAATAATGAATAATAATAATAATAAATAATAAATGAATAATAACAGATAATAATAATAATAAAATTAATAATGAAGTAGTTACAGCAATCACCAATGCTTTATTTACTTTAAAGATATTGCTGTAAAAAAATTTACAATTTCGGTGTTCCTATAATACTCACATATTTCCTTTAATATATTATACAAATATATATATATTATTATCATATTATATATATATATATACTATATATATATATTATTATATATATTAATATATATAAATATATATATATATATTTACTGGTTCGAATGGGCTTATCGCAGATACGATGTTAAAGGGAGGAAAACTTTGCAAGAAGCATGATGTGGGAACTTATATAATTGAAACAATAATTTAATAGACATCATGTATACAGATGCTATATCGTGTTACATCTTTGGCCCCCGAACCATAAGCAAATTGTTTACCAATTTTTGCTTTATGATAATGATTTTATAACATTGTTCATCCTGAAGAGGTTCCTTTGCAGGTGAATCCAATGCTTCTTCGGCATATGCATCGACTCACCAATAATCAGCAATTGACATTATCTTATACCCTAATGTGGTTTAAAGAAATCTAAATCGTTTCGAGGTATAATGACCAGCTTATGATCCTTGAGTTTCTCATGTCTCTTTTACTCATAGTGTTGAGGTCCGATGGTCGACTGCAAGAAAGTAAATATCCGTCCGTAGAGATATTGCTCAAACTTCCTTATGCCAGTAACTATTGCTAACGCCTCCTTCTCTAAAGTCGAGTACCTTTGCTGAGTCGCCGAGAGGCTTTTTTGCCAGCCAGCCATAAGCTAAAAGGGGGAGACGGATCCCTTCATTCTCCTGGTAGAAAGGCAAATCACTTAGATAATCCACCTTGTTGACACCACTTTCTGCCCTTCTTTTCTCACCTCTTCATATACCTTATTCTCTTTCCAGTTCTCCAGCTCCCTTAATTTGGCCAAAAGCTTGCTGATGTATCAACTCCCATTTCACTTTCGTCGGTTGGATGGTAAGGTTTTCTTCTTGAATTCTCTGGAGATTGTGTCCTCTAAAGTATAGTCAGGTTTGCTTCGTGGCCAGGTCTGAGGGTATTTTGGACCTATTTTCAACCAAAATAATCTGCTTTCACTTCGTCACGTCCATTATCTCCACCATAATTTTGACGCTGGCATCTCATTCTTACAGGCACCCATCGGGTGTTCCTTCATGCACCTTTTCCCTCCGGCTCTCTTCTGTTAACTCCTATCGTCACCTACCTTTTCTTAACCAACTCCGGCATAGGTTCTTTAATAACATTTCTTCATCTGCCTCGGTGTCTCTTTTGACAATTTGATCCTTTCTTCTTGTTTTAGTTCTTAGCATCCCTCTTGTTGGTTACAGCTTCTCTGTGGAACTACCATGAATGTATTCCTGAACATCAGCTCTTGTTTACATAAACCGGTTTGCACCGTTCCTTACTTTCTATCATATCCTCTTCAACCATTCTGACGGATTTTTTTCATTTCTCCCGGCATGTATCTCCCTCTTGTATCCAAAACATTTGTCCAAACTGTTTGATGTCTTCTTCTAATATACTTCATATTCAAACTTCGCATGTGACCACTTAGCTTCATTCGACAGCGCCCTTACCATCACTTCATGGTTTGATCTCATGCGCTTCATCTTTCTCCTTCTAGCTAAAATCTTTCTGTCACAAGCTCTCTCGTTCTCTTTTACTTTAGTTCTATGAAACTGGTCCTTCTTTATTCTCATACTTTGAACCCTAAAAACGCAATAATTTGTGCTGGCCCAACAATAGTGTGGGGTAACCTCGTTAACTTGCTCTCTGCGTTTTGGCATACCATTACAAGTTTCCTTTATACTACAATCTTTATCCTCCTCTCGCTGAGACATCACTCTTTTCTTTTCACTGCTAATTTCACCGCAACCTCTTATAACCTTCTGTGCGGTTATGCTCCTGTGAGGTGCTACCTCTGGATAACGCGTGGCGGCGTCATCTACCGTCAAGACATACTGCTCTTCAGATGATGGTGATGTGATCGTTCTTATTGAGTCGGAAATTACTCGCTGAAAAGACTCATCTGTGATGGGTATGGGGCGTAGAGGTACTTTCAAAGTAAACCTTTCCTGTTTGTTCTCTCCAACTCTCTCGAACAACACTCCATTCTTCAATACGTACTTGTTTTCACCTCTCTCTACAGACCTTCATATCCTTTGCAGAGTAACATCGTCTTTCTGTTTTTCAGAGAAAGTTTCTCGATCACTTATGAGTTCCGTAACTTCTTCATCGTGAACTACTTCCACTTCATTCACGGCTACTACCTTTTCTCCCATGGAACTTTGTGTGTGAGGTGCTGTGTCTCCAACTTGTGAATCATCATCTTCTATCGTACTGTCTGGATCCCTAATCCTAAAAACATTATTTACAATTGATGTCCCCCGGACATCCGGTACTCCTGTACCTTCCTCAACATTCACTAGTGGTTCAGTAGGGACTATATTCACTTCTTCTTCCATAACTTCTTCATCCTTGGATGAACTTTGGGACTCGGTTGCCACACACAATGGTAACTCAGTGGTCGGTTCGACATCTTCTCTGACGATGTCAAAGATCTGTGGTACAGACGGATCTATCTTCTCTAAAAAATTCGTCTATAGTTTTATGCCAAATAACTCGCCAATGGCCATAATAGTCGGTAATGCTCTCTGTCTCAGAGTGAGATTCTTACTGTGATAGGATCTTTCTCTGCAGCATTGCTCCAGGCTCGCGGCAGATTAGACGCTAAGGATCTTAGCTCTTGAGATTATTGCACGTCATCTTCTCAAATGAGAAACCTCGATCACGGACGCTCGTCAAATCGCCTCTAATCGCCGAAGTGT
>JABUQX010042343.1:0-12500 GCA_015478945.1 Trachelipus rathkii | reverse complement strand
AAAGGAGAGGTGAAGAAGGAGTACCGGAATCGGAGAAGAGAAGAAAGAGTGGAAAGGAGTCTGAAGTCAGAGGAACCCGGAGTCATGTTACCGACACGGTGAGAGCCGGTGCGGGCAGAGTTAATAAATATTTGCTTTAGATATACAATGTTGGTGGTCCTTACATAGGTGTATTGGGTCAGGTAATTTCAAATTGATGGTTGTGAGATTCGTAAATAAAATAATAATATATAATAACATAAATAAATAAAAATAATAAAATAAATAATAATAAATCAAGTAAATAAGTAAATAAATAAATAAATAAATAAATAAAATATATTAAAATTTTTATGCTTTTTTATGTATTTAACTTACAAAATTTTCATTTTTAGACTACCTAAATTTCAGTAAATCAGTGAAATCAGGTAAATCAACAACCTCCTTCCTCTCACCCGCACTGTGGATCTATTGATCTATATGATCTATTGAGTCTATTGATCTATGAATCGTTTGATCTATTGATTTCAAGTCATAAGTTTTTGACTAAATTGTCATGTCGTTACTACCTAAATCAGTAAACCAGTATCAAACCACAACTACACACCTGTCAACCATAAATCTATGTGAGTCATTATTGATCTATTTGATCTATTGATCTATTGATTAAGTCATTTTTTTTTAGTTAGAAATTGTTACGTTTTAGGTACCCTAAAATCAAGTAGAATCTATAAATCAGCAGCATAGCCACACTGCCCACATCAATCCATGATCTATTGTCTAATTGATTCACTCGATATATCGTATATTACAGTAACACAAAAAATTCTTTATTTATTTTTGTTATAATGGGGTTTAACATTTTGTCAAGTTTACCAAAAATATTTTCCTAATCCACTAAGTATTTCTTAACTTAAGAAAAAAAAAATTTGAGTTTTTTACGTACCCTAAAGAAGTAAATGAGTAAATCAGTAAATCAACCACCCCCTCTAACCTCCCCATGATCCATTAATCTATTGATCTATTGACCTATTAAGTTCAAGTTACATCTAAGTCTCATTTTAGATAAATAGCATTAAAAACAAAGTCTTTTTGAAAATGATAAATGAAATATGGACTAACATAACAAATTTATTACATTAATAAAAGCTAACAGCATCATCCTGAACTAAGAATATTATCGGTATAAGCAAAAAACCTAACTACCTTAACGTATGAATAAACGGCTAAAATTACAAAGTTCCGCACCTTAAAGACAGTAAAGTAAAATAAATAGCGATACAAAAACAGTAACCTATTCACCTTTTGTCAAGCGTACTCTAACATGTCAATGTTAATTTACAATATAACATAGGCAATTTTAACATAAAAATTACTGAACTTACCGTTACATATATGAATACCTAGCCGGAGATGAAAACAAACATAGTAAAGTGTTTATTCATCGTCGTAAAGCTAAAATATGAACATAACATATCAAACACACAGACAAACAGACAAATAGACAGACAAAGAGATAAACAGCACTCAGATAAAGTGACCATGAAAGGAAAGGTAAAACAGTTTTTTAATTTTTTTATAACATATTAACTCATTGAAAGAGCGAAATATAATATATTAAAAACATATGCTTTATTTTAAATTATTAATTATCTAATCATCGGTACTAGGATTCAGCTAGACTGAGTAAGTTCTATTATCTCTCCGAGGATTCAGATACCTTTGAAAGCGATGACGTATTAAATGCTTGCGCCGCAGCTAAAATATTTTTCTGCATATTTTGGTTCAGCAGCACTATTCTCTATTGCCAGAGAAAGCAAACTCATAAAAAACTGACTCGCTATTGGAAGCACTTCGGCTAATACGCATTATGGGAAACCACTTGGTTTCAGTGTAGTTATCGTAGAATTACTCATGAGTATATTAATAAGTCCTCAAGTGTGTAGTGGTTAGACATGGCGAAGTTAATTCATTTTTATTTTAGCAAAGCTGTATATTTTCAGATGTTCGAACTGTGAAACCCTATGCAACGTGACGCCAGAAAGATGATCATCGATGGGTTGGGGTCCATAGTGCGATTCAGGACTTTAATATTGTCACACAGTTGAGAGAACAGCACTCTATTTCGTATGTAGAACCACTTACGCTGTCTCCCCAGCTAGATATTTCCATACGGCAGACGATACATAGATGAACACACATTATCCTCTAGTCCATGAACTGCAGCGATGTACGATAATTGATGAATGCTCAGTACAAATGCATTGAGGGATACTGTTATATGAACCTCTTGCATGGAAATAAGCAATGATCGGTCTCCATATGGTTTACGAATAAAAATAAATGCACAATTGTTACGGGCATCAACGAACTCTTTCGTTAAAGATGTCGGAACAACAAGTGTTAGAGGTTCGGCGAGATGTCTCGTACCAGGCACAGCGACGAAAAATGGTCTACTGATGAATCGAGTGATGTTTTGTAACAATCCTCAACATGTAATGGAGATTCTTTTTTCAACAGACAGGAAGAAAGTAGAACAAGAAAGTTACATACGAGCGAACGAACCAATATCAGCTTCAAAGTGCTTAATCTCAGCGTAGAACAACACAATAAACAGTAACAGGTTCTACTATGAGCAATATATGGTTATACAAAAGGAGACCTATACAGCAATTGACGTGATAAAGTGCTTTAGACAAAAACAAAAAAAGATAGTGTAATAATAATAATATAATAATATAATATAATAATATAAATATAATATATAATAAATAATAATAATAATAATAATAATTAATAATCGAATAATAATATAATATTAATATAATAATAATAACTAAATAATAATAATAATCAATAATAATAATAAGAAATATATATTATATATATATTATATATATTATATATATATATACTGATATATATATATATATATATATAGTATATAAGAATCTCAAATGTTTCATGACATACATGAGAGTTTTCAGATGACATCGAATCTTAAAAACGCTAAATTCTTTACACAAAAAAACAAATCATTTTCGATCGTTATAACCTGAAGATATATTTTTCACTTCCTCGATACATCACGGATGTATATGTTAAAGCTCATGTTCAGTCATAAATTTGTTTTATAGATAGATCAGCTTGGTAAAATACTTTCGGACCAATGCTTTTTCTAAGAAGATAGACGATTTTATGTACATCTATATAATTAGAAGGTTCACATGATAGTCTCAGAATCATCTACCAGCATTTTCTTGAAGGAGTAATATTCCTGTATAACATGTAATGTGCACAGTTACAGAATTAGATAGCATTCGATGTTACATAGTTTACGCAGTACGCTCCTGCAAACTCCGAACAGATATTTTAGCTGTTATTAACAGAAAATATAGATTCACGAGCGTGTAAGGTTTAATATGTACCTGCTTTTCAGCATACGCATCTTACCTAAACTCGAACCTCAATGCGGTCGTGAATTAGGTAGCATTAGAAAAAGAGAGATCAGGTGGCATGCCTTATGAACGCCTTTTGCGTAAATAATCGTTTTCGGTCAGTCTACTAAAACTTTGTAGAGCTTAGAATACTGAATTAACCAACTTCTGCTGCGTTGGCGACATTATAAAGAGTAGTTCAGTCTGTACTTATAAAAATATGTTTGTTACTAGAGTATACAGCTTGATTATCATGCGTGAAAAATTCAGATCCGCTGGGGTTTCTTTTATATAAGAATGAAACTCCACAGCCAGAGATCTTGATTTCCCACTGTATAATGTCTTGTATGGAGGTATATCTGTTAAGACGGATCATGATGTTCACACTTAGTGAAAATAGAACACTTTTAAGACGGAGCACAGAGCTTGTTCAGCGTATAGTAGCTAGAGCGACTATTTTTATGAAATGGGATTAGACCTCCAAGTTTATATAACATCCCTGTTCAAATACAGCTTTAAAGGGATTGTGATCGTCAGGGTTGTGGAGTCGGTTCAAAAATTTTCCGACTCCGACTCCGGACCTGACCGACTCCACCCCCGTGCTGAATTTTAATCTCCTCACTTTAAAGCCTGCGTCGGTGCTCATCTGCGTATTTGGTTAATGGTATTAAAAATTTTGGCCTGCAACTCCCCCTCCCTGAATAGGGCTCTGCCCGTGAGTGGTGGTGACAACTGTAAAAAAAATATAAAATCTGTTTTGAATAAAATTATGTTACATATGTTCAAGCAGCTCATAGTTCAATGAAAAATTGTTTTAAACTTTAGGATGAAACTAAAATATAATTTTTATGTTTTTTATTAAAAAAAATTATTAAAATTATATTATGTAAATGAACAAGCAGTTCATCGTTCAAAGAGGAATTATATTAAAATTTAGGAAGAAAGTGAATTATTCTTTTTCTGTATTTCGTAAAATTCTTATTTTCTATAAAATATTTTCTAAGTTTTTAATTCTAAGTTAATAAAAGATAAATCATTAACAAACATTTAATTTATAAAACGTTCAATAATTTTGTACAGATTAATTGATTTCATAACCGTAAATGGAGAAGGAATTATAACTAGGGGTCGGAGCCGGAGCCGGAGCCGTAGTCGGATCCGGGTAACTTTAAAATGCTGGAGCCGGAGTCGGAGCCGGGTAATTTTAAAATGATGAAGCCGGAGTCGGAGCCGGAAAAAAGTTTGCCGGCTTTTCAGCTCTGCTTTTCAGTACCAGTTTGGAGACTTGTTTATCAAAAAAATAGGTAAAGTTGGGGGTGATGGGATAAATCTGGATACGAATAATAGTAATGGTAGCTGTAATAGTGGTGAAATAAATAAACTAGTGTTGTTACAGGTTCAAATAATGATGATAACAATAAAAACTAACTTTTGGAGTTTGTATGGCAAATAGCATCTACATACAATTGACATACCTAACTAGCAACATAAGGGCGAAGACTCGAGCGGGTGTATGTATCATAAATGAAAAACAACGATATCTTTTTATATGACAGTGTATTTGGCTTATGAATATTTATGAAAATTTTGGAT
Source organism: Trachelipus rathkii (assembly GCA_015478945.1). Classification (NCBI taxonomy): domain Eukaryota; kingdom Metazoa; phylum Arthropoda; class Malacostraca; order Isopoda; family Trachelipodidae; genus Trachelipus; species Trachelipus rathkii. The sequence continues at coordinate 7,491 of JABUQX010042343.1, read as the reverse complement.
TGGAGATCTCCTTTCAGAAATATGAAATGGACGGATAATTATACTTTATATTTTTATTATTACTCAGCGTTGAGAAGAGTGCATGGTTATAATAACATTAATTGTCAATTGCAAATAAACTCTACTTTATTGGGGTACGTTAATACTATTCCATTATGAGATTAGAATCTGGCTCGACGCTATAGAAGTATGATGAGTACGAATATTGAGCACCTCTGCAGACTCGACACAATCAAAACCGAAAAAAGGCTAGTAGTACATGATTGCTTTCATTTAATGTACTCTTTAGGGTTTATCCTGCGTCTAGGAACTCTATGGGATTTAGCTTGTCTAAGAATCGCACATATTTGTATTTCAGAATATTTATGAATTATTAATAAATACTTTTTGGAGGCAATATGTCCCTGAACTCGCCACAAGGATTACGACTCGCTCACTATCTTAGCTTATTTAAGCTAAAGATGAAAGAAATAGGTGGATTGAGGCTAAGTAGTTGAGAGAGAATTGTTAGGAATAGAGTGACAATGATAGTTAGATTTTTAGAATATACAATGTGAGTCTGGGCCAAATTGCAAGATTAATTAAAGAAAAGATCTTAGATTTTCCGAAATGGCGATTTTACCAAATTTTAGACATGCTTAGATGACACACTTGGTGATTCTCGGGATGAAAGGAGTTTTGAAGACTCAAAACTGTTTTCATGTGGATAAAATATTTTAAGAATTTAGATGAGATATTCAGTCCTGTACCACAACATTCATGGGTACAAGGAGGTTTTAGGTGGCAGAGAGGAAGGACCTGTCTGGTGAACAATAGAGGGATAAAAGAGAAAAATCAAATGAAAAGCGTAGATGTTGTAAAATATTTATGTATAGATTATAGAAAATTAAATAGGAAAATAGAAGCGAACTTAACAGTCAAAGGAATAGGCAAAATGACGGCAGAAATTAAATATTAGCTAGGAACTGTATTAAACGATCTGACGAGAAGTGTGTTTTAGCTTTTACTAAATTTAAAAGTAAGAATAGGACAATTGGTCATATAGATATTGAGGGACAAATCTTAGTGAGGTTGGAAATGGAAACTTATCATTTTTAATTGCTTATATAGTAAATTAGTGTTTACTAAGGAAATATTAGATAATTAGTGGCACGCACAATTAGCACTCTGTAATGTCTATGTAACAAATAGTACAGAATCTCTCGAATTTAGGTAAAATATATTAAACCGTTACTAACTAGACCATATTCCCGGTGGGGTGTCCAAGGCTAAATGCTATGGCTAGGCCTTGATAGGTAAATTAGTATGGTAGTAAAATCTTGAAGGATGGTATGTTATAAGACTTGCTAAAGGCACATGTACTCTCTTCGATTTTTTTTTGGTGATGTGTTACTAGTGACGCTGGAAAAAACAGCAATATGTTTGTGCCTATTTATAAGAAAGGTGTAAGGAAAGATTTTGGGAAATTATATGGCCTAGTTAAAACTTCAACATCTTTGGTTGTAAAGTTTCTGGAAAAGTTACTGAAAGTCCATATAGAGAAGTATTTAGATAGATTAACAGGTATTGTATGACTCCCATGCAGCACGGTTTCAGAAAGGAAGTAGAGTCATCGATCATGACAAACTTTTTAGAATTAATGGAATACATTACTGTAACTGGCATTGACCGTTGCAATGTATCCAGTTGAATATTATATTTTTAGATCTTTGGCCATGGGTCAAATGTTAAGGTTAACCCTCTATCAGAGGGAGGCTAATAAAGAAGTTAATGGCAATGTGGTCTACCGGTGGAGTGTGTACAACTGGCTTTTTGGGGCATTCGTTGGATTAAAGAGGGGTTGTGGGAATACGACAACAGTTGTGACATATTTTAATTGGTCAATAAGTCATTCATTGGATAATATGTGAATTGAGTGTTGAGTTCCCACACAGATATCTGTTGGGAGCACTAGGCTCTTGTTCTCCCTCACACTATATATACCAATGATTAGACCAAAGGACTTAATGCGACCAGTGCTTCTCAAGTTTTCATGATCTATTCGCTTAAAAGTGGCCATCCTGGTTTCAGTTTGTATAAGAATATGAATTTTAGATGCATTTCTAACTCAACGGAGTTCAAATGTGGACAGGTATAATGTAGATAACTGCCATAATTGAATAGTAATATAAAAATTAAACCTTATTTAATTAGAATAGTGAAGGGTCTATAAAGATTCAAAATGATCTTATAAACTTCTTGGGTTGGCAGATAAGTGGCTAATGTATTTTAATAGTAAAAGTGTAGGGTTCTTCTTCACCTAGATTACTCAATAAAAGTTTTAACTACAATATGAAATGGGTTATGACTTGGAGTCCTGTGGGACCAAAAAAAAAAGAATTTAGGTGTGATTAAACAGTAATTTGAAGTATTTAATGCAGTTTTTGGAGGCACGAAAATAAAGCTGATACAAAATGCGGGGCATAACAAAATCGCAATAGATGTTTACGAGAGCAAGGAAGTAGTAAGTAACAGTATATATAGTCTATGTTAGGCCAACGTAATACGCAGTAATTGTGCACAAGTTTGCGGCCCCTTACTCTAAAGAAAGAATAGATATGCTGGATGAGAGTGTTATACGTAGCAACAACAAAAGGAAAGAATTTGCTGGTATGAGGGTAAAATGCTTATCTTCAGGTTTAGAGAGCTGTAAGAACTTGTTTAGGACGAAGTTTTCTGTAGAAAGAGGCGATTTCTCACAGAGGGGAATGATACAAGTCTCATCCAAAATCATTTACACTCTATTGACTCATACTGACGTAGAAACTTCAATACAAGTTTATATCATAAGTAGAGCACTGAAGGCTTGGACTTTATGCAAACCGGGGCATAATAAGAAAATTAAGAAGAATAGGCAATGGACACTCTTGGTTAATATAGAAAAGCATTCATAGTCAGTAATAGGGTTGTTAGACTTTGAAATGGTTTGCGCCAGGAGGTTGTGTGAGTTAGCATTTACTCCGATTGCAGCTATTTAGAAGGGAACTGGAATAGCGTATATGGATGGTTGGAGTATCATGCATGTAATTATTTATATGACTGTAAGCACTTAGTCAAATTGGCTGTTTCTTAAGAGTGAACTATAAATTATTCTATAAAGTTGTTAAATTATGGTATGTTACTAAAGTATATAGTAAGTATCTTTATGTATAAGACTCGCTACAGATGTGGTTAGCAAGCTACTACAGAGCTTTAGTTATAAGAATTAACTTATGTGGACTTATTAAGTTATATTTATTTATATCTATGCTCACGCACAGGGTTTATATAAATAAAGGTTTAGCGGAGGTGTAATTTGAGTACTGTATAAAATCCTTTTTATGGGTGTAATTGCTAACGTTGAAGCTTTTCTCGAGATGTCTAGTGGCATCTTTGAGTTTTCATCAAAAAATAGGCTTTTGTTCGCATTGGCTAGTGTTATATAGGTGGATTGACAAGCCCTATCCTGTGGCTCAATTGTGGAACTCTGACATTCCAGTATAGTTATGTCACTGGTGATCTGGTTTTCTGTCCTCGAAGCTTGTCTAACGCGATTTCACGCTCTTTAGATAGAGCCTGCACATGTGGCGAGCTATCGAGTCTTTGCACTTCTAAATCGAGCCTCCTCTGTCGTCTTATTTAGATTTCCCTAAATTTGCATATAAAGGTTAAATTGCTTAACCCCCTCGATTCTATCTTACCTATACGTTGGATCTTTGAAATGCCCTTTCTCTATAGCAACACGATGACTCATTGCACCTCAATCATTCTTAAGCTTCGATGTGATAAATTTATTTTTGTTCGGGAGAAGTGGATCCCATTCAGTTCGTGCTCTTTTTTTTTATCTACTTATTGGTATAATTGATATCTCTTTATCTATTTCGTTTATTTTATTGCTTATATAGATTGTATAGACTTCTTTTTTTTTTGCTCAGAGGCTTGTATCCTTCTATCGAGGTGTCAGTGCTCCTTCTGAGACAGAATCGAGCCTTTGCATCTACATGACAAAATTACTTGATGTTCATAACTCTATACGCCAAGCTCTTGCTGAAGTTGTTATTCTCTGGACTGATAAGACATTTTACCGAAGAAAAAAAAAAAAACTAAAACTATCTCACACCCAGGGAATATTCCATATCCTAGTATTGTTTTGCTAATATATATGCACGCGTACCGGTTCCGTCAAACATAAATCCTAAAAGTCTTTCTTTCATAGCATAGGGAGGGCGACCAAGAAACTTTGCGTGGGCACAATACCCTATTGACGGTGGGGGCTCTACACACAGAGCATTAAATTTTTGGCTGTTGTATACTAAATTCTCTTATTATACTTGCTCATCGTGTCAGCCAGAGCTAGAGTAGTGGGTTGCCCCTTTGCTTTTTTCTATAGTTACTCGGCTTTATTCGTGCCTCCAGATGATTTACTGACAATATTCTGTTATGCTGTTTCTCATCCACACTCTCATCAATCTTTTTATGGGTTTAACATCAGGTTCTCTAGCAAATCTTCTAACGACATTGACATAGGTTACAAAACCTATTTTTTAGAATAATAAGGCGATCCACTTTATATATCTTGCATGAATTAATCTTTCTTTAACGGAAATGTCATTAGAGAATATTTGAAATGCGTTTTTTATTAGTCAATTGATTTGTTATCTTACTCTGTATCACTTTCTTAACATGAGGTGTGATGCATTTTGGGTAATTCATCTACCACATTCGATAAGCAGTCTTGCTATGTTTTATTAAGGATTGTTCTTTCTGGAGTAATATTTATTTTATGCTAATTAAAATTTTTTATTGGTTATTAATAGGTGTTGTACGGAGACATTTTAAAGTTGACTCTTATATAACGGAATTCTCCTTCTTCACCTACTTTCAATCTATTTAAGTTCTTTCTATATAGATAGAATAACTGTGACAAATTTACGTTTGTACACACTGGGTTTTTCTATTCCACAAACACTCTTTAATCCACCGTGGGTCACTCCACCTATACCTACATGTCAATCATCTTTCGTAAACCTGGGGTTTACACTCTTGAAATAGACACCTCCATCTTTCTTGTGACACATGAAAAGTTTTTTTCTCGACCTTGAAGTAAAGAAATCAACACATAGGAAATGCGTTGGAACCGGTCAATGCAGTCCAGTAATGTATTCCATAAACTTCTAAAAGAAAGATGAGTGTGGTCTCTGAACAGAACATTCCACTTATCTCACAAATTCCTTTTTATCGTAGAAACACTGTGGCTATGGGCAGATTCATACTATTTATAACCTTTAATTTGTATTAAATTATTTACTTTTTTCTTTCTAATTCTTTTTTAGTTTCTCTATTGTTACTCGATTACCTTTCGACGTTTCGACCCGTTTTCATATCATAGTTCATGAGACCAGTCTTCGTATCACTTTATAATTTTTACTTTCAGACATAAAGTGTCTAGCCTGCACCTCATAATCATTCTGTCTCTGTCACCACAGGAAGAGATCTAGACAATGTACAGGTATGGAGGCGTTCTGTCAGCGGTACATCACCACACCCTCACACTCCAAGGTAGGCCTTTTGTCAAATTTCTTCTCTTCATCTAACAGCTACATCCAGAAAAATCCTGCCCGAAAAAGTTCAAGCAATAATCAAGAGGGCTTCAGTGTTTTATGTAAGTTTTGTATGGAAAGTTGGGGGGTGCTAAATGTTTTTTTTTTTTCTTGAGCATCTAACTGCCCTCATGTGGGCATTCCATTCTTTGCATTTACCTAAATGTCGCTTTTCCGCTCTATTTTTCTCAAGCCCTGGAGCGACTAGTTAACACAAGGCTTTTCCTTCGGAGTCAATCTGGTCTCAGGTCGTCCATATGTGAAACTCCGTTTAATATTCCTAATTCTCTTGAAATTACTTCACCTAAGTATTAATATACTAATTATTTGTTACATGCCAATACAGATCTATTTAGTCTCCAAAAAAAACCATTAGCAAAAATACATATAACCATGCTAATATAACTCCTCTAAGGGTACACTGATTCAATTCGGAAGACAATAACCCACACCATATAGCTATAAATGTTGCATATTCCTTAAATCTTTGGCAGAACTCATAAATTCTCTTTTATCTGAGTGGCATAATCTTACGCTTTCTGATTTTCAACATTGTTCACCTACAGAATGAAAAGCTCACAATGAAGGAATTTTCATCATCCGATGCGGTTTGTTAAGGTATTTTCGATTCTCTGCGAATATGAATTGGCATGTGCGTTATGGCTTTCTAATTGAACTGTTTAGTTTCGCTCTAATTTTTCCTATATGTTTGTCTAAACGTTTCTCTATATCATTCATGAAATCTCTACTTTTAATAATATACAATAAGGTATTTCATAAGAGCCTTCATTCTTCATTTTGATTCTAGTATTACACATCTTTTACGTCAACCTCCGTACCTATTTACCAGCAAAATGTGGATGGCCGGAATTTACTCCTAACTTTCGCACACCATAATGGCGGATTGCATTATGCTTGGCGTGTAAAAACACAATACTTGACACTGTGCGGCAGGGAGTCATAGTTATACGATTAAGTAAATGTAAATAGATAAAAAACAAAAACATGGAGAAGTAAATTATCGATAAGATAATTTTTTCACAAAGGAATGGGAGTTGACTCTTTAAATAAAAGTGACACGTTGTCTACAGCTCATGTCTATAATTTGGCCTACAATTGATTCGCGCACAGTTTCGGAACATCTAGATCTTTTCCTGTTATGAAATTAAATCACTAGGGATCAGAATTCTTTGGCCTAGCTTGAATCACAGAGTCTAGGTAGTGATCACAGATGACTTTTATGCGTATATAGAATCTTGAACTATAGCTTTATAGAACAAGACTTTATGGCTAGGAGGAAGAGGAAAGGGAGGAAGAGAGTCATCCGAGGAAGAAGACATCGTTTCTGAACCTAACTTTCTCCTGACCTCTGTACTGGCAAATCTCTAGATGCCTGAACTATTTTCCCTTACACGCAGCCATATACACGTTTGGACTCAATACTTTAGGTGCTAATATTGAGATGTCTTCTAAGTATCAGGTTGAGCGAAAATATACGCTCGTAAATCTTCGGCTGGAAAGATTCATACTATAGGGTGACCTCAAGCTATAAGTCTATTCAAGACCAGAGGTTAGTCGTAGATAGAAGAGACGGAAGCATTCAATGGAGATAAGTGCGGCACGCAACTAGCTCGGTAAACTCCTCAGCACTACATTACTATGGTCCATGATTATTTATGCAGACGAGGATAATACTCCCAATGTTCGGAAAAATACGCCCGAAGGAGAAAATTTTAACTAAATAAGATTTCACAGATTGGGTAATAACAAATTAAGAAAACATCATTCGATCTACAACCTATCTTAAATATTCTTTTATTTGTTTGCATGGCAATGAATACTAACTGAGATAGTAGCTTTGTTACATCTATAG
>JABUQX010042342.1:0-18579 GCA_015478945.1 Trachelipus rathkii | reverse complement strand
GTATATTTATTTATTATTATTATTATTATTATTATTAATTATTATTATATTCTTATTATTATTAGTATATTTCTTTTATTTTTTTATCTTTTTATTTTTTATTTAATTTTTTTTGTATATAATAATAATAAATTAGTTAAAACAGCATAATAGCATCCCATTAACCCAAAATTCTCGTTGTGTTCTCAGATTCTTGGTGTTTCCTTTTTCAGTGACCTTTCTAAGAAGAATCACAATATTCTCTTAATCAAAATCCTCAAACTCATCGTTCTATGTATATATAATATATATAATATATCTATTATATATATATATAGATATACCCTATATAATATATAGTATATTATATATTATATATATATATAGTATATATATATATACTATCTATATATACTATAATAATACTATATATTATATATATTTTTATATATTATATGTAGTTTATATTTTATTTTATTTTCCAAGGTACGAACAGTGAACCCAAAGTTTGTTGAAATCGCGGAGTATTATCTTGGGTTATTAAAATATGTCTAAGACACAAAATATTCGAACCTCCCAAGTTGTGACGCCGCACCGCCATTGTGTTTTTATCGCCCCATTATGACCAGGCGCCCCAAACACGACAGCGTGTTAGATGAGGAGCTTAATCCACGTTGATTTTAAGATATAATATATAGATTATATTATAGTAAGATATATATATAATAAATATATAGTATATATAATATATATATATTATATATTATATATATATTATTAATATATATATAACATATATATACTATAAATATATATTTATATAAGATAAATATACCGATATATATATATAATATATAATAATTATTATATAATTACTATATATATATATATATATATAGTATATATAATATATATATATATATATATAAGTATATATATATATTTTATAATACTATATAAATATATATATATAAAATATACCGCTATATATATTATATTATATATATTATATAATTTTATAAATATATATAATCTTATAATATATATATTATATATAAATATAATTATATTATATATATAATAATATGATAATAAATAATACAATATATAATCTTATATATATATATATAATGATAATATATTTATATATATAATATATATATATTATTAGTATAGTAATATATATATATTTTAGTATATATAATATATATTATATATTATATATATATATATATATATTCAATCATTTATCAATGATCATCTCCCCAACACCCACCCCTACCAGATGGGCTGTGAGGCGTGTAGCAACACTCTCGAATCAAAGTAATCAAGTAACCTATTTATCTCAATCAATTTCACCATCTGATAAGCCTTTTAAAAAAAAAAAAGTGAGAACTCGTTGCAGTCATCAGAAAAATCCACCCTAGGGGTTTCACGAGAACTGCGACGGGACCCTCACTGTAGCATGCTCGGTCAAGTTGGGGTTCCCTCCATGGCAAGACCAACAAGCCATACCTTCCCACAAAACCCCCGCCATTCACTCCATTTCCACCCTTCTTCTCGCCTTCTGCCATAAGCTGCATATTCCTTCTCCTTTCTGGCATTCCGTTTCTTTTACTGACTCAATCTAAGGTCGGTCAATTCCAAGCACACCCACCACTAGTCACGTTCCGCTTAACCAGAGACCGACTATCCATCCATCCTTTCACAAAATTACCATAAAACCTTCTCAATGTATTCTCCATTTACTCCTTTCTTCACCACACAACCCCAATCCGTTCATTATCATTTCTTCTCACACCCTAACACTGGCCCATGAAGGATTAGAATTTTGGTACCCAGCAAACAGAATTGGTAAATCTGCAAGCGATGTATGAATGGGAGACATTACTGTGCCTGTTGAAATGATCCAAGAATGCCAGGCGAGTGGTGAATTGACATGGATTTGGAACGTTGGCTGTAACAAAGCGAATTTATGGGGGTATAGTTCAGTTGGATTGGAGGAAAGCAGTAATAGTACCCTTATATAAGGGGAAGGGAAACTGTTAGGAAATGCAGGGGAATAGTGTAACTGAGTTGTAGGAAGATTAGTATGCTGTATTTTGGTTTTGAAAGATACGTTGAGTGACTTGACGGACCCGTGATTGGTTGGAGAAAAAACAAGGTGCGTTTAGAAGTGGTAGAGGATGTGTGGATCAAATTTTACATTGAAACATATGATTGAGAAAAGAAGAAATTGTATTTAGATTTTATGTATTTGCAACAGGAGTATGATAGGATTAATAGGGAAACTCTTTGGCAGGTGTTAGTCATTTATGGTGTTGGTAATAGATTTCTGAATGGGAATCAAAAAAATTATGCATTATATGACGATAGTGAAGCGTTGTGTAAGAATAAATGGAGTTGAAGTGAATGGGTGTAAAGTGATGCAGATGTGTTATGTCTCCTGGTTATTCAAATTTGTATATGGAGGGTGTTAAATACATTTAGGACTCAGGTGGACTGACTGGGGAAGGTGTTAGAATAATGGAGAATGAAAGAGAGTGGAGGGTTCCCTATTTAATATATGCTGACTACTTAAGATCGTCATCGAAGAAATTTTTCTTTTTAGAAGCTGAAGCTTGTATTGTCATTAAAAATAATAAAAAAAATGTATGGGCTAAATATGTACTGCTAGTGCAAGATTGTGAAAATATGATTTTTTGACGAGGTTTATTCCCTTATTTCAAAGGTTTTATCTTGTATATTTATTTTGAAAATATTTTCTGAAAACTTAAGTTTGTCTCAGACTATCAAATAATTGTTGTTACACCTTAACTTATAATTGCAACTTGAGAAATGTCTACTTTGATTAGAGTTTAAAAAAAACTTCAAAAAAGAAATATAACTCCTATAATATTTCAAAAGAAGTTTTTAGAGAAAATTCATCTTTTTCAAACTCTTACTTGTAATCTCCGTGTGATAAGTGGTTTTAAAATGTGGATTCAATAGCTGTGCTTTTAAATGTAATGAATTTCATCTCAGATGAAATGTTAATATTATAGTACTGTATTTATGGCATAGATATATTCAATATGCAGTTTTCTTATATATTTAAATCAAGCACACCTATTATATTTTCCTGCTTTTTTAAAGTTTTCAAACTGAAATTAATATATTAATATTAAAGAAATGCAACTTGTAAATTTAAACATGACAATTGGAATCAGTGTAGATGTCTCTTGTCATTTGTTAAGCCAAACCTCACTCCTGATTTAAGATTCGTCTTGTGCATATTAGCATGATAGATTAGAACAAAGTGAATTGGCTAGACTTACAGAGTTCATTGTCCTTTTTGTGCAGTGATTCAACTTTTCGAGGAAACTCCTATCAAATGCTATAATTCAGCAAGACTTAATCTAAAACATATTTTTATTGGTTACCCTATTTTTGGAAATCAAAGAAATCCTCAATGAGGAGGTAGATTATTAGAATGGTAAACATGTTTAATTATAAAATCTATGGTTTCTACAACGGGGACATTCCTAAATAATGATTCAACATCCAGAGAAGCAAGCGTTTCTGAGTTGCTAAGTTTTAAGCGAATAGTTTACATAGGTTTTCATTATTAGATTTGACAATAAACGTGTTATCTAAGTAAGGACGTATTTTGGGATTGAGGTATTGAGTAATGTCATGAGTGACAGTACCACACATCGTCATGAAGATGCAGAGTCTACGCTTTTTCATCTTGTTAATTTACGCACTTTAGTTTGTTCTCTTTAATCTTTCGCTAGTACCTGTAGGGCTTTAAAAGTTTTTTTTTTACAATTATTAACACCTTTTACTATCGATCCCTATTCAAGTAGAGTTGTTCCATTACCCTACTTCTGCTATTTTTAACAATAGAAACGCTTGCTTCTCTCGATGTTGAATCATTATTTACGAATGTCCCCGTTGTAGAAACCATAGATATTATAATTAAACATGTTCACCATTCTAATAATCTACCTCCTCATGCTAATACCCCTATGTGGTGAGCACACAGTGACGTCACATGATTCCGTGCGTTACTGTATCGATTTTAATAAACCATCATAAAAAAGGGAAAAAAAGTATGCATTCTGGAATGCATAAAGACCTGATGTGATGTACAAAATCTGTTACTTATTTAAACCTGACCAGGTCTTATAATTAAATCTGCAGAGATTATTTTTTATTTTGTTAATTTATTATTATGGGCTTATTGTCTTAAGAAATATAGCATATTTGCATCCTTGATTCTCCTACATAAAATATTTTGTTTCTTTTTTTTAACGTTTGTAAGAAATGTGGAATACAAATAAAGCGTCAAACAAATTTAACTCACCTTGGTTATATAAACGATTGACCACCAAGGAAAAATTATCACAAGTTCTAATGTGTTATGGGAGTTTAGAATGTCTTGGAAATGCAAGAACACGTGATTACCTATATTGGACGACCCTGGTTCTTTTTGTACATCTTTTACCATTCGTTTTGAGTTTTTATATAGTTAACATTTTTATTTTTATGACAATTTATTTTTTGGGGGGGCTCCTCCCATACTGATACAGATGGGAGGATGGCTAAATCACTTAGAATTCTTAACTATCTGGAACAGGTTGATTAGGGTACCTATCCATTCCGGATCGCCCAAACCAATTCTTAAACACGCTTGACATATGCTTCTCCACTACTACTACTCGTTATAATTACATCATTTTCCCCTATATCTAAAACTTTGACTACAATCTTGTAGCTCTTAAGCATAACACTTAATCTCTAGCAGCTCCATCCTGTCCTAAGCGAACTTTCTGGCACTCTAATCTGACTAATTGGTGGGCATTGCGTTGCCTCTTTGCTAACTACCTTTATCTTGTTTTGGCTTGGAGGACGCCTTTGTGTCTGCTGAAAAGGTAGGGACCGTGATCACCAAGATAAGCAAGTTCATTCCATCTTCAACTAATTTTCTCCCCAAAATCCATATTTCGATGGCACCTGTTCTCGTGTCATTCAGGAGCGAGACAATGCGTATCGGGCTTAAAAAATCTCTCGTTGTCCTATCACTCTATAATTTTCATTCTTTCCGGAATCGTTGCAGGGACATCATTTAACAGGTTAAGCATGCTTTCACCAAAAGAAAGTGCGCTGATCTTTGTTCTCCTGATGATAATTTCTGGCCTCTTGCCAAAAACATCTCTAATAACTTCTGTAAATCTGCCTTTTCTCCCTCTTATTCGTTCTGATAGCTCTGTTGCTAACACTCATTCTGAAAAGGCTAATCTCTTTGGCCTCTTTTTTTTCCCCCCTCTATTTCCACCCTGGACGATTCCGACACCCCTCCTTTTAATTCTCCTCTCAGGTGTCTTATGTCTCTACCTGTCATTACTCATGATCAGGTGCATGGGATCCTGAGTTCTAAGAACTAGTGGCCCAGATTTCATTTCCTCCCCGTTGTTTTTATTAAGTGTGCTTCTGAGCTGGCGCTTGTCCTCGTTCAACTCTGCTCTCTATGCCTTAATACTAATATTTTACTCCTCTTTCCTTACTCATGTCTAGTTTTTTTTTCAGACCATTCCATTTCATCTCTTGTATACGGAGGTGAGCTCACCCTTCTTTCTTGTTAATTGTTGTGTTCCTCAAGATCTGTTCTATCTCTTATCTTTATTCTTACTTTCCATCATCAACCTTCTCAACTGCATTTCTAACTCTGTTCATTCTTATGCCGATGACTCAACTCACCATTATTCCACTTATTTTCAAATCTGCTCCCTCTTTTACATCTAGAGTTGCCTCTCGTCTTCAGATTTCTTATTCAATTCTTGCCGATCTGGATGGGATTTCTCGGTTTGGTCACCGCAATCTTGTGAAATTCAACTCTTTTAAAAAGCTAACTCTCTCTTTCCACCAAAACATCTCCCACTCATCAGTTTGTAAAAAGAAAAAATTGATTGAACTTTCAACCGCGATTCCTCTCTACAATCTGAAGTCAAAAAAAGAATATGCTCCTTGAGTTCTGGCAACAGTAAGAGAAGATAGTACCAAGAACATTAGTGAAAAAAGCAATTAAATAAAAATTCCATTTACGAGCACACAACTTGTTGAAAGAGCATTTTCATCTTATGCATATGTAAAAAATAAATACCGTAACAAGTTTCACGCTGCTCCCGACTTCATTGTTCAACTATCGTCATTTGAATAAAATTTTCTAGAACCTTCATTCATGAAGCAAGTTGAAGAATCACATTAAATTTAATTAACATCTGTGTTTGAAACCTTGCATGACAAGATGAATCGGCATTGATCATAAATTCAAATAGCCAGGTAATGTCAAATAAATAAATGTAATGAATGCAAAATACCAAAATATACATAAAATATTATATATATTATATATATATATATATATATTTCACTTATACATTACACATTATATGTATTTGAAATTTATATATGAGTATTGGACAATTAAATATTTACTTATATTGAAGATTTATCTATACAAAATTTTATTTAACAATTTAGATAAACATTTGCTGCTCCAGAGAAGTAACCGTCCTCTAATATATATATATATGTACTAGTTAAAAATTATTTACCATTTCATATATATATATAATATTTATTTTTGTCATTAAACTAGTAAATATGTATATAGATATAAATATATATGATTTGTGTATGTATGTGTTAATATAACATTAAAAAAACCTTTAAATGGGGTACGGAAGGAAAAAAAGGTTGGGAACCCGCTGCTCTAGGGTATAAGCCTTCCCAACGAAAAGTACTTAATTTTTAATACTTTAAACTTTATTTCTATTAATCCGTTCAAACGTTTTTGCACTGTCTTAACCGAAAGTTATAATCGTTTCAGTTTTACTTTATTGATTTAAAATATTTACAGTAAGTTTATAATTATATTATGCGGTGCGTCGTTAACGCGCTATTGGTTTTTATCTACTCACTCTATGGCGGGCTAGAAATAATAATAACCATAAAATGACCATGGTAATTTGGGTTGGGGTCCGCCAACACATGTTTTACAATTATGGCGTTTCTCGGCATATATCCGTAATTATTACGAAGTTTGCAAATCAAATATTAGAAAAACTATTTATAAAAAAATAGAGTAATGAATCTAATTTGTTGCATAATATATATATATATATATCTATATATATTATATATATAGTATATATATATATAACTATATATATAATTATAATATATATAGTATAATAATAATATATACTATACTATATATATTATATATTATTGTAAATATAATTACACGGCAATGTAGGGCTCGAGCCGACGCGGAACACAGGGGGGGACAGTTTTCTATACCCCGTAGGGAGGGGTGGAGGAACCCCCGCGACACCCGATTTCAAAGAAGCGTCTGGTCTCGAGGACCATTCCCGGAGCGGGGGGAAATAGTCCTACCCCGTCTTCCACGAAGGCCGAGAGACCCCGACTCCTGCCATCGGGAAGGTATACCCCTGGGGTATTTCTTTAGTTAAAAAACAAAAATGTAACTCTCCTAAAAAAGGTCTATTTATTTAACGATACCTTATAGAAAGGTCTCTAAGATAGGCTTTCTTCCTCATATTATATAATTATAACATTTTTTTTTTTTTTTTTTTTTTTTACATTTTCCACTAACGTATATTTGAGAGATTCCAAAAATGTATTTCTTTCCCCTGTAGCTATTGTAGTTTTTTTAGATATTTTTTTTGTCCTAACTAAAATATTTTACCAGCATTCCGACAATGTATTCCTTTCCCGGTAGCTATTGTAGGTTTTTAGATATGGATCTGTTGCCTCTTTTAGACGGCGACCAATATAATATATTGCATATATATGTATTTATACTATGGTGAGAAGTAAACAAATTAATAGTTAGTATCATATATTAATATAATATATATATACATATCATATAATATATTATAGTATATATGTATATATTATAATATATATATATATATAATATATATGATATATTAAAATTTATTAAACGATTACATATGTGTGAATTCCCTCTGTTAATTACTTTCGCTACTAAAATTTTATACCGGATCTCAAAATGTATACCTGTTTCCCGCCTGTAGCTATTGTAGTTTTTTAGATATGATTTTCTTTTTTCCTAACTGAAATCATATTTACAGCATTTCGACAATATGTATTCCTTTTTCCCGTTAGCGTCATTGTAGTTTTTAGATAGTATTCGTTGCTCTTGGTAGAGGACTGCACCATAGGTATTTAGTACACTATATATATATATATATATATACTATATATATACTAATATATATACTATAATATATATTACACTCTATATATATTATTATATATATATGATATAGATATATATTAATAGTTATATTTATATAGGAACTTATCCTTATAAAGGGTGAGTTACCAGATATTTTCCTCTGACTGTAAATCGATTTTTTTTTTCGATATTTCAAAAAAAAAATTCGACAAGGTTGCCAATAAAGTTTTTTTTTTAACGAAAAAATACCAAGATTAAATCGCCAAAATGGAAAGAGTCAGGGTCTCTCGGCCTCACGGTGGACGACGGGGAGGCGTCCCCTCCCTCTGTCCCACCGTCGGCTCGAGCCTCTTGAAAAAAATATTAAGATTTTTTTTTTAAAAATAACATATCAAATTTAACATGATAAAATTATACAAATGTGGCAACTATCCCGCTCGTTCTATTGGGAGTTTTTGCTAACACGTAACACTGCAGGGTGTTGCACAAATAGGATTCTGCGATTTGCGATTCCATGACTTTTTATTGTAACCCTTTTAAAGGATAAGTGCCCCGTATATAATATATATACTATACATACTATATATATATATATATATATAATATATATATATATATATATATATATATATAATATTAATATATATATATATATAATATATATTATATATATATGATATATACTATAATATATACGATATTATATAATAAATATGGCAAATAAGAAAACTGGAGAAACTGTACTGGACTACCGAGGGTACCAACTTAACCTAACTAACCCTAACCTAACTGAACCTAAATAATTTTCATTATTATACCAGCTTGTGGTCAGGAAACTTAGGAGGTTCTTGTTTTTACGCTAGCCTTGGAGGTGGTTTACTATATCCTCACTAGTCACAGTACATTTTCTACAAAATTTGCCTATATATATTACTAAATATTATATTTATATATATATTATATATATATATATATATATTATATATAATATACTAATATATATATATAATAATATAATATATATATATATATATAATATATATATATATATATAATAATTATATATATATATATATTTAAAATTTTAATTACATTACATTATGTGTGGATTCCCTCTTTAATAGTGTAGTGCGACAAATACTTTCTATTACCTTTCTCCTTTAATAACTTGCAAAAAGAAGTTTTTGTTCGAAGAACTTCCGATTTTTTTTTTATCATTAAAGCGTCTTCGCCTTTCCTTTGATCTGCAAATATAGCGAGGTACCTCGTCTTGAAGAAATAAAGGCAATGAAAGAAAGGGCTGCTTATATTCATTTACCAATCGGTGTATTTATATATATTTATTTATTCATTTCAATATATTTATTCTTTATTTGATATATTTTTTTTCCTACAAGTCTTACACGGTTTGTGATTAGGCCTTACTCCCACGCTGTAGCCTAATCCGTTTCTTATCGTTTTCTTCTTCTTTTGAGAGAGAGGAAGAAAAAAAATGGCGATCTGTTTAAAAATAATAAGACCCCCCTCCACTCATAGTCGTGGGAATACGCAGAGATTCAAAGGCCTACAAAACCTATAAAGCCTATAAGAGTTTGTACGTCGCTAGGATCAAAAAAGGAGAGACAATGAAGCTTTGAAATATATTTTACAAAAGAAATATTGACAAATCTCAGATTAATAGGATCAAGGATAACCGTAATCTTAAATCTGAATGATAAGTTGATTTGAAGTACTTATTTGATTTCATTTTAATATTCATACAAGTTTATAAAGGAGCGAGCAAATACAATCTATAACTAAAATAAAGACATTATTTGTAGTTTCTTAGTCTAGAAGATTATTATTATTATAAATATAAAAAATCCACTATATTTTATATTTCACGGCGTTAAAATGGTGAGATGACGAACACTCGATTCTACATTGAAATAGTATCTGGAAACATATCCTCAGTAGATTGGTAATCAAAGGTAGCGTGATAACTATCTAGTTTCCTAAAGTTAAACATTGGGTATTTTATAATAAGACTTATATGGCTTGAAATTTATTCTTATCTGTATAAACCAAGTTATCAACACAAATCGTCAAAAATTCTATATCAGATTGATAAAATAAGAAGTACTTCAATAAGTTTCTACACTTTAGTTTAGAAAATCGTATAGTATAACATATTCTAATAAGTAATAAAATCTCTTTTGACGTGATATAGAATGGGATAGCTAAAAATTTGAAGGTAGTCTTTGATGAATCATTTTACATTATAGCTTATCACATATATAGTATTAACTGCGAATAATATGACTGAAAACGAGTCCTTGGATTCATTGAATCATTCTATACTTTATAACAAATTTAGAATACATTTTCTTTTCGGGTGTAATATTTATTATTGAAATCTAACTCTAGTTAAAAAAGGTGGTTGAGCTAGAGCATTTTTGGCTTCAGATCTTTCACCGTAGATTCTACTGTATTATAAAAAGACATCATATGAGAGAAATTATTATATATGTAATGGTGTGGCCTCAAATTTTAGCGTTGCCTCCGAAATGGCAGTCTATAACTTTCTTAAGATTTAACCTGCTGGTATCACATTTAATGTTCGATTGAGAGAAAAGGAAAGAAGCAAGAACGCCATTATATAAATTGTAGCTGGAGATTATACAGAGTTGGTAGATTCTCTATAAACAAAATGTGTAGAATATGCACCCCTTTTGAAACGGATTACTTAAATTAAAATCACAAATGTAATAACTGCATTCATTGCAGCAGCTTTTAGATTGAGTGTGGCTTATTCTTTGAAGTACTAGTTAATATAACGATAAATACACTTCATTCTCATAATTACTTTTTGCGAGATTGTACTTCATAGACTGTCACATAGTTTGTACTACTTTCAGATTAGATTGGTATGAGAGACAATTTCACTACTATTATCGTCTTATGCCCTAGTCTATTATGCGTCACCCTAAGACTTTATATACATATCGTCTTTGAGTGTTTCGCAAGATAAATCTACTTTTCAGTACCCTCACAGATATTATCTTCATCTTCACTATCCGGTCTTCCTTAATTATATAATGTCATCTTCAATTACGCATCAGGGAGAGAATGTTGGTAATTAACTTTCTCAGTTGCAAATGAATCATTGTGAGTTCCTGTCAGTAAATATCCCCAATTGCTAGCAAGCCAAATCATACTTAATCGTTCTCAGTATCCTGTTATGATAGCGATCCACCACTACAAATAGACTCAGTAAGTATGAAGGATGGCTCTGTATGTGACAATTATTATCTGAACATCCTCTACGAGTCGTTCTTAAACAAGACCATAGGAGCAACTAAACATGCTAGTTGTAACTCTTGACAATCCATCGTCTTCCTCTAATATGATGGTGTTCTAGTTGCTGGTTTATAGGGTTTATCAAAATATCTAAATTTAGATTTGTATTATTTTGGTAACCGTAAGATTCATCAAGTAACCCTTCTTGATTTTCCATATAAAATATCTGAAAAGAATTATTAAAATATATATGTAAGATAATTTTAAGAGGTATATAGAAACAAAAGATTTGAGGCGTAGTTTAGAGTCAGAGGAATATAGTGTTTGTATCTCATTCACATACTACGGGAGAAACGAAGAAGAGTAAGTTTAGACCTAGAGCGATTACAAACACAATCCTGTTAAATCCTACTTAATGATCTGGAACATATAGCGGATTGGGGATAAATTAGGTCCTAGATATTCTGCACACAATTACATAAATTAGTATACTATTGTATATGAAGGCAGTACATCTATTGACAAGTCAGCTTAAATAACGTATAAATCAACGCTGATGAGCAGTGATTTATATTGATTGCTAATCTCCTCCTATTATACCTATATATTAATTTACTATTAAAAATTATTCAGTAGTGTTAAACCCAGAATACATATATCATATTATATTATATATATATATAATATAGTATATATATATATATTTATATATTATGTTTGTTTTTAATTATTTTCATAGTTTATATGAGGCTATGTTAGCTTTATTGATACTTCTAGTTATATTGGCTAATATATATATTATTTTATATAGTATCCAATAGATAATTTATTATAGGCATAACGTAGAATATTTATTAATGAGTAAGAGCTACATCTATATCAAAATTTGATTCTGATGATCCATAGTCAGGTTTCTATTGCCTCATAATTTCAGTGCAATATAAAGTGTGATAATTCCTGATGAGGGAGATAGTTTGAGAGAGGTATATATATAATAATATAGTATAAATATTAGTATATATTACTATTTGTTATTGTAGGGTTTGTTATTTATTTATTTTTATATTATGAATTTATCTTATATTTATATTAGTAATCTTCATAAAATAATACTATATAATCCTATTCCTTTAACCTAGATTCTATATATTATTTATACTATATTACTATAATAATTATTTTATATATATTATTCAGGAAAGGCCATTAATACGATAATACAAGATAAAAGTTTTATTCTGAAGAAGTTTGAATTTGAAAATTTAATAACCTATGTTGTTCAACCATTTCATGAACAATATACTTACTATATTCTATTGTATATGACAAAGATAGGCTTATATAGTAAACTGTTATATATATTCTAAGCTAACAATATCTCACAATATTATAGCTGTAATAATATACGCACCTAGACTTATCTACTATCTCTTTAGAAATCTCCTTCTGCAACTACATGAACGAAAAACACTCTATTCAATGCTTATGAGCATCTACACTATGCCAATAAGACTTATTATCAACAGAGATTGATACATTTGTAATACCAAAATGACAATGATACATTATTTATATTATCTCTGTGCACACTCCAGGCAAGGTCATATTTAATCTATACTGAGCCTATTCGTCCAGTGTGTGTGTGTTCAGTCTAAAGCCGCATTTTCCGTGATCTGCGGCAAGTCTCTCACCGTCTTCATCAATCAATTCATGCATGAAAATTCGGAATAATATGCCTTCTACAGTAACTTCTTTTTCTGACTTCAATCTCCACCCCGTTCACTACTGCGGCCTACACCACCTCGTTCTCACACGCGCCTTCACGGGCGTACCCTAACTGGCAAGTGACCTTACTCGTTTAACGCCACTGCTCGTGAGATCCCCACTCCTTCCGTAATTTCACAAGAGTCAACCAGCTCAGCCATCTCATTGCGTTCGTTATTGGTGGTCGCGAATTCTAATTTCCCGGTCCATTTTCGTCACACTAACCCCTGCTCTCTCTCGTTACTAGTCATAGTATCATTCCATACTCTATCTCTTCTAATGTATTTCACCCAGACATTACCTCAAGAAGGCTGCATATATCTCGAGCTGCTGGATTTGCGTGAGCGTGTCCTATACGACATCGACGTAGCTGGCGTTCGTTCTAAAATTGCCCAACTCCTCCTGCATTATCAACAACTAGCAAATATGGGAGTCTATAACACATCTCAAATCAAATTGAATGTTGTCGTCAAACCCTGCTCGCGTAAGTCACACGTGTCTGTGAGTGTTTCATACAATTGGCAAAATCACGGATCAGAATTGAAAACGCTTGCCGATCCCCGTAATCTTCTCTCTGTACTCGTCATACTTCGGTCTATCCTCTTATCGTGCGATTTTTTCGCCAAAATAAATCGCGCGTCCGCTGAGTTGATGGTAATTGCGCGAACAGCAAACTGTACCTTTTGGCGTATAAACTACTTGCAGGAACTCATTACCTACTTATTTCTTTTATGTTGCTTCTATAGGTACTTTTAGGAGATGTGCAAATAGACCACAAAAGCGATGAAGTGGCCTGATAAGTAAGACAAAAGAACATGTTCAAAGCCTCTCGAGAGCCTAGTGTCATGTACAACGGACAGTGCCATGAAGCGTCATCGTATAAATGGCAAGATAACCGATGCCTCTCTGCATCATCCCAATCACTATCGTCGCTCTTCGTGCTTACTATTCTGTCTAGCTTATTCACCTTTCTCTTATAAAAGAAGACACCCCATTAAAATATCTATCTTCTTTGATTTCACATCGGTAATTTCCAGCAGCTCCTTGCCCCTGCATCTTTACCCAAAAAGCCACAAATTCCAGCAATTCTAACTATTTTTCGCATACTCTTAGGACTCCATACGATTTCGAACTAGTTATATAATTGACAAACCAAACTCAGAGCTGCCAGGGTCTGAACAGAACTATGCATATATCGCTCAAATGTTAATTGAAGCCATATCCTAAAAAACTGGACACTCACCGAATTAAATTCTAAGGACAATCTCACTACAATTGGAGCTTCCTATAGTTATAATGGCCAATACTGCAACATCTTCTGATCCATTAAGCTGCGTGGTAAAATGTTAATTTAAGACTCTTAGGTAATTATATCTTAAATGAGGAATATACTGGAAGATCTAAACGTACTTACATTCTATCATATTACATATACATGGGCAATTCTGACTCCATTAAGTAACGTGAAATTATATCCAAGACTCTATCATTCTAAGAGAATGAATATTCAGAGGTTATATAGCATATTCTACAGCATATCACATCTGTTGTGAGGATTCTACTATTCGGTTGAGAACAAAATATAGACAGTAGGGGTAAACCTAGATTTACATAAAACAGGTGGGATAAGAACTAATCGAATAACACAAATAAAATCACTATTAAAAGTACTATGGCTATATCTCGAGCCACGCTGTCTCCGAGTTCACGGAATTATGATCGGATAAAACCCATCTTAATCCAATTATGTTTAATGTTTTCCAGAATTATACTAATCTACCATCATTCATTGCAACTATTATACACATCTACTATAAAACAACTATTAAGATAATTAGATATTAATTGAGCATTTATTTTTCACACAATCCATACACGATATACCTCACCTACATTATATCCCTATTAAATTTACTACCAAGAACAATTATATCTTATCCAAACAACCTATCTGTCACTAGGGCCACTTTCATTAATGTGAGACTACTTAATATATAATCTTATATATTAATTATACTTAACTGAAAATAAGATAATAATATAAAATATTAATACTATGATTATAAATATAGGCAAATATTGATTAATTTATAATTAAGTATATATATATATAATATAATATATATATATATACGTTAAATAAACATAATAGTGATACTAATATACATTAATAAGTAATTATTTCATCTACCAAATACAGGAATATTAATTAATTAATATATATACTGATTAGGATATAAGCTCAAATATTTAAAATCATGAACAGATACTCTATATGTGTGGCAATACATGTAGTACGTCAATCTAATTCATAATCGTTTTGTAATGTAGCATATGTGTAATGCTTTTTAGTCTAACGACTTATATTTCGCAATACATTCCGCGTAGTATAGCAAGAATTTCTGTTATGTCTATAAATCAAATATCAACTATACATAATATGTATCATAAACACCGCCTAGTGAGCCATACCTGTGAAGATCTAGCAGATTCATCATGCTGATACTAGTTTTGAAGCCACAATATTTTTTGATCATACGATTGTTTTTACTAAAACTAAACAAATAATTATAAACTTTACCGCTTTAAACCCACACTAACTGTCCTAATCTTCTCACCGTAGAAATCGAAGCTTGGCGCCAGCCAGAAACACAATGCCTGAATACTTCACTTGCATGTTCTGCAGAGCATATTTAATTTCTATTATGCTATGGCTATTTCACTTTTTCGTATTATCTTTTGATTATACCTCATAGCTGGCAATGATATAGCACGTTAATAATTTACATCAGCTATAAATATATTGACACTATCTTTATAATTCGAAGTATATTTGCATATGGCCTTATCGGTTTAAATAAACTTTTCGTTATCTTGTATGATCTCTTCGCTTCATCTATCTACCCGTCAAAATCACACCTACGTTAATACGCCTGACCATACTTGATATCCTGCTCCGACCGCTCCAGCGTATCCAGCCTGTCCTGATTCCGGGTTGTAATCTACGTCCACCATACGCTAACAACACATCTACGACATTATTCGATAACGCTTGGACGTGAAGAAACGTCGCTCGTACTTAGCCTAAATGTAACTGTTGGATATACACAGTTTCAGACTTGTTCTTAATAAAGATTTCCCATATTAGGCCGACTTGTCTCGACGTAATCCTCTCTCATTGATTCCTTACCAGGTCCAATTGTCTCAAGAAATCAAAAATGATTCTCAGGTAGCCCAGTTACCAAGTATATTAATTTTAATTAGGTAATTATTTATTTATATTTTAACAATGAAATTAATATGAATGATATCACCAAAGATTAGCCGAGCAAACGGGT
Organism: Trachelipus rathkii; assembly: GCA_015478945.1. Taxonomy (NCBI): domain Eukaryota; kingdom Metazoa; phylum Arthropoda; class Malacostraca; order Isopoda; family Trachelipodidae; genus Trachelipus; species Trachelipus rathkii. The sequence goes on along the minus strand of JABUQX010042342.1, from coordinate 1,944 downwards.
TTAGGGGGGCACACTGGAAGTATGATCTACCTATCCTTAACTGCATACTTAGGATTACGTTCATACCTCACTATTCATCGGTTAATGTACGACTATATATTATTGAATTTAAATTAACGGTCTCACTCATCTAATATAAAAAATATTGTTAATTAAATATTTCCATAATTAATTACATATTTTGATTTAATCGATTAAGGATAAAGATCCTATTAAACAGGTAAGAAAAATGATTATATAAGTTACAATAAATACAATTTAATTAATTAATATAATAAATAATATATATGTAAATATTTAAATAATTTAATATTAAATAAAAAGTAAGCACGTAAATTTATAAAAAGAATATGTATTAATGCAGTATTTATATAATAGCTTCTGTAGATGTGTGAAACAATTGCTCCTATTTTATGTCAGATAGTTGTGAGAAAATAATTAAGCTTCTTGTAAAACAAACAACTCGTATTTGATTCAAAATTTCTCCCCCTTCTAGGTCCAAAAAATTATTATTGAAACCACTTAAATATTCTATAGCAGTATAAACAAAATACAACTTTGTCCATCCATTTTTCGTTTATAAACGAGCAGCCATTACACACTTCATACTAAAATAATTGTACAGTATTATTTTCAGTATCGAAAAATTGAAAGATGTGAATTACCTTATGTTTTATATTAAATATTGAGTTAATAATTTTTTTTCTATTATGTGGAAATTTATTAACGTTTGATTCTATCTAATGTACCAAAAAAAAAATAAATGAAATGCCATCTACACTTGTTACTTCTTATTTAATTGCTTGGGAAGCGCAATATTGTCAGTTCTTCTCACATAGCTTATCTTTCTTTATCCGGACGACATTTATCGCTATCTACTTATATTTATTAATTCATTTATGTTTTTTTTGTTTTCTCTTGTTTCTTTTTACATTCCAGGACCTAGCATCAAGATCTTAATATAAATGAGCTAAAATGTTTAAGTACACAAGCACTCCTACATAATATTTTAGTAAGATATTCATAAAATTTGTACGGATACATTGGTTAAAATCCCTGCGTCATATATAATTACTGAATAACAATGAATAACTAATAATACATATAAATAGAAAATAATATAAATATAAAATTATAACTTATATATATATTAATATTATTATAAATTAAATAATATATATAATATATACATATATTATATATAGTAGGGTATTATAACTATAGTGTGGGGATAATATTTATTAATAGCCTAGATTCAATGACTAATTTTGTTATACGTAGATGTGTATGTATACTATAGTATATTATTTTATGGATTAATGTTATTATTATTTAGGGGTTGAATATTGATAGGAGCGAGACCTATGTAACTTATTTGTGAAGTATTCCGCAACGTCCTGTGCTAGTTAGAGTATGTCCAAGTCCCTACTTGATCAACAGATTGCACCTTCTCATGATGTCGTCTTAGCTCATATGATCTCCGCTTATGTCTCACATTGATTTTTTTTTTTTTTAAAATTATCTTAAAATACTGTAATAATGGTATTATATGAAAGATTACCTAAAACAACGTTCTATATTCACATATCTAATGCAATAGTGGTTTAACAGTGAATTCAGTCGGTTTTGTTTTCCTGGTCAACAATTTATTATTATCGTACTCTATTTTAAATTGAATATTTGACTATTTTTCAACCTATTTAGCCCACGAACCATGCTCTTCATATCAAATATTTATGTATTTAAATATTATAGGTGTGTATACTGGTATTTAAATATATTATTACTTCATATAGTAAGTTATATACTATATATATATATTTATTAATATTATATATATAATAAATAATAAATAGATATAAAACTAACTTATATAATTATGTATTAAGGTTAAGCGATATCCTCTATAGAAGAGCCATCAAATTTTATAACACATTATAAGCT
>JABUQX010042341.1:130000-139244 GCA_015478945.1 Trachelipus rathkii | reverse complement strand
GATTTCTTTGAGGCGATTGACAAACAATACTAGAGGTGGCTTCTTTAGACAATTACAGAAATTTATCTCGAATATTTGGGATACCACCTCATATATATATAATATATATATATATATATATATTATAGATATATAGTGTATATATATTATATAATATATATATATTATATATATATTATATATATATATTATATATATATTATATATATATATATATAATATTTATATATATATATATGATATATATTATCTCGAAATATTTTGGTTACCACCTACATATATACTATATATATATATATATTATATATATATATTTTGATAAAACACCCCTAAAGTATTTCACCCTGCTGGGAATCGAACCTGGACGACGGGGGGACATCGTTTTATGTTGTTAGTACAATCGTAGACCCTCGATATAAGCTAAATTTATTTCCTGAATCATTCAAAGAGAAACCTAAGGAATTGTTGATCGAAGAAAAGAAAAAATCACAGTAGTGATGTATGACAGATGATCCGATAAGCACTATCTCTGACGAGCATTCTTCATCATTAAATGGAAAATTATCTAGCAGAAAAATTGGTTTCTTCAAAAGCCTGTGAAGAAGAAGTATTAGAATGGTGGAGCAACAATCAAGAAAAATACCCTTTTATTAAATTGGTAGCTAATAGAATGCTCGCCTGCCCTGCTTCATCAGTTTATTCTGAGAGGCTTTTTTTAGAAGCGTGTAACGTGTTTGAGGATTGAGAGATCCACTTACCCACAACATGGAGGATCAACTTATTTTCTACACCACAACGGTTTCATTGATTCAAATAAGTTCATTTTTAAGTTAAAAAATTAAATTTTTTTACATCAATTTTGCTTTTAAATTTAGTCAGAGTAGAATGATCTTTCTAAACAGTGAATTTTATGTAAAAGCTATAATATAATTTACTTTTATTTAACAGTAAAAAATCGAATATTATATAATCAATAATTTTTACAAAATAATTACAATCAATAGGTCACCCTAGAATATGATTACTTGTGTGATTTCGTATATTTATCCATGGCTAGACTCTGAAACAGTGTTCTCAACGCTGCTCTTTTGATCGAACTCACCAGGGTTACGGTGATCGTCAGTGGATACTGCTTCCCAAGGGTTCGCCCATGACGGCACCCGTGGTATGTACAACAAAATATTTATCCCATCTCAATAGTGCAAACATAATATAAGCGGTCCAGGTATGGCTCAATGTATTATAACTCACAAACAAATATATATTACATTATTCTTATTGTAATATAATTATATCTGATAAGAAACATTAAAATTATGCAAAGTAATTATTAATTAATCTAATATATGATATATTTTATATAATAATAATATAAGATTAATATGCATACGTAGTTTATGTAAGGTCAAGGATGTTTATTATTGTTCAAATAACAAGGGAGAGACGAGAGAACTCAGATTGAAAGTATCATAGGAATTAATTTTTATAAGTAAAAGGTGTCTTAGAGAGGTAGATTTGTAGAAGAAGTATGGGGTATTTTTAAAAGATAATTGAATATCTACACAAGGTTGAAGACGACCCCACACCGGAAATTGAACATATCCAGATCATGCGAGAAAAGAATATTTCGGAATAGAAATTAGACGAGAAGCTAATTCTAGAATTGTAAGAACACTAAGCGGAATGAAGTATGAAGTATGAAGAATGAAGTAGGTCGAGAATCATCGGCATCATTAAGTGGATAGAAGTATAAATGTGCAGTGTGATAAGTAAATCATTAATAGAGATAAGTAAGGAATAGAAGTAGGAGAAATAAGACAGATACTCACTCATGATGGAACTTATACTCATTCTTTATCAGAAACTTAGAAAGAGAAGAGCGTCCACAATAATTTTATGATCCATCTGAAGAAAACATCATATAAGAATAACCGCATATCAAAGTTGAAGGATGGGAACCGTCCAAAAAGGAGGGAGCCCTGTGAGAGCCAGTGACGCGTGGTCATACCCGATCAATTGGCGCCATCTGGTATATTGATCATTGCTCAACACAAAAAGCAAGTACTCTTCCGATTACTCTGTAAGAAGGCGGAAGAATAACATAAAATCAGTTAGTTATTAAATATAGTTATATTCGCCAGAATAGAACTCTCGCCGCTCGACAAAGCTCGTACGCGGCGATCGGAAAGAAGTGATGAGACTCACAAGTAAATGATTCTAAGAAATGACGTAGTAGAGTAGAGTGTATTTACAGGAAGAATCATTAGAATAAAAAACAAGATGTAGTAGCAAATAGGGAGCGATAGTTTAGAAAGGAATCATGAGCTGGGCTAACCATATTTTTTTTCGTTAAACAGGAATTGGACATGTTCGTGGCTATTATAACAAGCACTGAGGGAAGTATTATGTATTGAGACAATAGAGAATATAGTTGATACGTAGGCCGGAATAACAGCACGATAAGCACAAACATACACAAATCAAAACTCGGAGAGCCCAGGAAATATAGCCATCTTAACGAGGTCCAACCCGGTCCTTCCTAACGTTACGTCACCCAGCAATTTCCAGGAGGCCGCATGCGAACCCAAACGTGCAAATGAAATACACAGGGCGAAGTATAAATTGACTATAAAGCCCGACATCCTGAGTAGAAGGAAGCCCAGTCAGCCGAAGGTAGGAATGCAGACCGGACGGAGAAGAGAGAGTAGGTCCAAGACCTCGTCAATAGCGGTTGAGTTAGAGGATAAAATTAGACGAGGCCGAAGAGATGTCCATTTCAGTTGAAGGATTAGCAACATGAAACCACCAGATCGAATTAATAACGTCAAGGAAAGGAACAGAATACATAACCGTTGAATTAGAAATATGTTTTGGCATAAGGCCCAGCCAAGATTTAATATCAGTAGCGAGGAAATCAAGGAGAGTAATAAGACGGGCACCCTTTACGTTTGAGAAAGCACCGCTTGCTTCGGCGGAAGAGCCTATACCCGTGACAAAATTGACAGTACTCGTTGAATGAAAATTGGCGCGAGAAGAGGATATGAAGATGACCGAGAATGTGGTTTCGCCCCGAGGAATACGGCGAAGGTCTCGTAGCCGTGAATAGACCTAGCAAGCAGCGATGGTGAGTTCATGATGAGAGAAAAAGAGTCATATAGTCCGGAGCATCTAGGTTCTTATACCGGAGGAAGAAGGAATTGAACCTGCTCATACCATCAACAGTATTATACAGACTAACATACTTATCACCGTGGCTCGATATATAACGACCGACGTGCCGTCTATCGCAGAGGTCAAATGCAGTGCGATTACCAAATTATAGCTATACGACGATAGAAGCGACGCAACAGGCCCACAAATCGGCCTCTCCAATGAACTTTCAGTGACCAGAAAAAGAAAACGTACTCAGAAGATGGAGTACTAGATTATCTCGATAGAATAGTGCATTACTCGCCTAGTTCTCTATGAGCTATTTAATGTATATAATACCACATATATGTAGTCCTAATATCCCATCCTCACAGCATGCGTACAAGTTGCATTACGTGATGTGCAAAGCAGGGGAAAACCAGCACACCAATAGGTTGATATAATAACACTCGTAAATAATCAATAGTCTGGTAGTAAAGATAAGTTTGGACCTATCAACACAATTTATGCAGGAATAAAAAGCTGTACTTTATAGAAAAATAAGTTCCAAATCTATATCATTTCAGTATATTAGACACCATTACAAGCTAAGTAATAATAGTGAATAATAAGCATGACTAATTGAGTACTATAGTTATATATAAATATAAACTATATAAACTATAATATATGATTAGCAGTATTGTAGTGAGTAGTGAGATAAACCCATCATTAATATATAGTCACATATATAACAATCTACCTATATAAAATAATAATATCATAATAACTCATGATATTAGTATATATTTTGTTCATACATATGTAACGTTACTGAAAATGTGATATACTATATATATATGAGTTAACTCAACCAAGCAACGTCCTAGGGATATTACTCGGGAAAGTATATGAGTATGTAGGTAATATATCATATTATTATAGTAGTTAATGTAATATCTTATATATATATAATGGTACGATGATTGTAGTACCGGTCGTACTCATTACTATATTATTATGGATTATATGAATATATATAGGTAATGAGTCACTGCACATATACTCATATGTATCAATGTATACAGTAGAATATGCTGAAATAATCATAATAGCAATATATATACTCAATTATAGTACACATCCGATAATCCTCTAATAATAGTCATCATAAGAGTTATCTTCAATCATAAAGCAAGGCGATAGATCAAACTCTATATCTCAGGTAAAGCGATAATATTGTAAAACCAACTAAAAAGATAACCAATGAATATCATATATAAAAAGAAACTTAACCACTTATCCACTTCACGAATACAAACTGTAAGACCACTAAATTGGATATCAGAAATGATATACTATAATACGCTAACTTAAGGCCTAACTATAACATAAATTCACGCCAATCACTCGATACAATATACAATAACTATATAACAATATAAATAAATTATTAGAATAATATATAATATATATATAATATATATATACTCAGAACTCAGAACAAATTCAAGACAGCAATTACAATATATTCACCATCAACCTCCCATAGATAAATATTGACCAAAAAATATTACCTTTACACTATGCTATTAATTCAAAATGTAGAACATAACAGGCCGCAACATCCTCATCTTTCAAATACGCAGAAGACTGGCGGGATGCGGTATGCGACAATGGTGCCGTTAAGAGGATGCTGGCATGCGGAAATGCGCGATGTCAATTTAGGTGCGGATGTATCCGCACCAATGAGGATCGGAAATAGACGGAAAATGTCATCGCTCCATCACCTCAAAAATCAGCAATGCTATAATCAATATATATATAATTATATGATATATATATATCTCTTAGTAAAAATTATACTATAATTATATTATAATATATATATATATATATAAATATATATAAATATATTATAAATTAATAACTATATATAAATATAATACTATATAATAATATATAATATATATATATAATATAAATATAAATATAATAATAAAATAAAAATTATATATAATTATATAATAAATATATAATATATAAATATATAATATATAATATATTAGGATGGGTCTGGATAAGGAAGTTTAACATTCCGAAGCTTTGTGCAACGAGGAACCCACAATGAATCAGCCATTGCAGTTGTTTCGATAGTCAAAGTAGATGCACGTATTGACGAGCATGTTAACCCGTCCCGATGGGCGTTCAAACAAGTTTCAGAGTATTTCAGATCTTTTCATAACTCCGAATTTTTGGCGCGCTCCAGTAGTGGTGAATCTTAACCACCAGTTTTCTCATGATTGTGGTTCCAAATTCATTAGGGCAATATGTCTACAGTAATTACTATAGTATGACATAACTTTGTGCTACCAATATAGATATGTTAATTAAAATTTTATAATTATTTTAGCTTAAACTAGAGCTATAACAGCTCCATTTGTCAATCAAAAGAACGTGACAGGACCATCTATGTAACGAACTAATGAGAAATATATTAATAATTTTCAATAAATTAATAAAAAATTAATTATCGATTGCCGAATAAAATGAACAGTACATATATTTGATGTTACAAATATAATTCAATGTTATTAATTAAGAAGTAAAGGGACCTGAGGAGAATTTGCACGTAATTGCATGCTATAAAGAGAGGCATAAATAATAATAAATCTATTCTAAAGGTAGCTCAAAAGTGAGTTATTTGAACATAGCTGTTCAGAATTTGCGCAGTCATTGTATTATTTCCAAGAAAGATTAGGGGAATGGAAGCACAGAATATTAAGTGCAGAAGAAGGTTAATTAAGCCTCCAGTATTAGATTGTCACTCCTACATCTTCGTGCTAACATCCCCAATTACTCGACTTTAGTGACTTCACCGAGATCCCCAATCCTTCCTTAAATAATGTCTATCTTTACCACCGAGCCATGCCACTGGGGGGTCTCTGAGAAACTGCGTAATCTGGATCACGCTCTAAGAGCAAAATTCATGGTCCGCCATTGGAATAATTAAAACAAAGATAACCCGTGCCTATACACAGTTCTTTCAGAGCATGCGTTGTCTTTTCGCAAACCTAAATTGGAGGATTACAATTCTTCCGAACGGCATTCGTAATGTCTTCTGGTCTCGGCTGTCATTTAGCGCTTGTAATACGCCGTCAACATCTGTAAGCACATTTCCGAATTATATCTTACTGTCCTGGAAATGAACCGGGATAACAAAGAAACACAGATGCACACTGCTCGCACTTGAAAATACCAAATAATGGTTTAAGGAATATTCACCGAGGCTCTCCTCACGAGTAATACAATGTCAATTCCTAGTGCCAACAAAGTTCGACAAGAGAGTCAAAAGTCTTGCTGGGAGGCAGATGACTGCTTTGTGGCAGTTGACACCAGCTTAAGCAAATACACGTCTACAGAGAAAAATAACAAGTACCAGCTTCTAATGGCGACGTGTTCTCATGACTCAGTTCGGAATGCGCGAATAGAAAATGATCTTCAGACTAATAGAGGCTTGCAATCCACCTGAGGCCATAGAATCGATGCACATGGAGAACATAATGAGATTCCACTCGCCATTCATTGCTTCATCAAACACAATAGCCAATTGATAGGAGCTTCTAATGTAATCGTCTCTGTGTTGTGATTCCGTGATTTAGTGTGGACAATTCCCCGCAGTATGTTGGCATTACGATCCAGAAGGTCAGATGTGCATTTCACAATTAAGTCGTTGATTGATACACCGAGTCAATATTGTTAATACTGTGATAATGAAGCTATCGCTCAATTCAATTCTTGGTGATCTCCTTGAAAGCTTAGATATACGGAGTTGAGCAGTGTTAGATTGACCTCCGGAACTTACATTCGAAAAACACTCTAACTATGACTCCAAGACATGATAGATGGCAGAGCAGCTAAGGTAAAGCATGAACTCTGCTACCAAAAGATGTCTCCAAAATATGTACAAAGCCCCTTTGAGCCTCCTGTAGTTTTGCATGCGGCTGGTGTCAAGAAAATACATTTGCCTTTATAGTATGAGAACCTCCCATTCTCTCGAGACACATCATAAACAGCCAGCGAAGCTTATTCTTCCGACAGTGCTGTATCTGCTAACAGGAACTCTACGTGCGAGTTGTTACATTTTCTACTCAATAAGAAAACCAAAGGCATTCGTTCTTTACTGCATCAATGCTCATTAATTAAACGTAATTGGTTAGAAGTATTTCCATGCACCCACTGAAACTACAACAGCTTCTCTTGCATAACGGGATTGATATAAAATTGCAATAAATGCCAAGGATCTTCCTGCTGAGTGGCTATTTTTCTCTGTTATTACCTATAGCTTCCTACTTTTCATGGATGATGGATTGGGGTAATTGACACCTGAAGTACTTGCAATCAAATCAAGGAATAACTCCTCAAGTGAAAACTTCTATTGGTACTATTGAAGATATTCATCCGCTGAAGCATTTGTCTGTCAGATACACTATACACGCGAGTCAAACACACAAAAGATAGTTTTCATGGTATAAAATTCCTAAAGCCACGCTCATCTCTCTGATGGAATGATCCCAGGAATGAATATCCCTGGGTTTCTTCTTCGCAGAGAAAAGCCTACAAAGGGCGGAACTCTCATTCGACTCAGCACATGCGCTACTCGATATCATTTCAAAGCACGCATAAGGGGATGAAGCTTGGCTAAGGGTGAATAACCAGAAAGACTATCTGGGTTTGATCCTTGGGCGCTCTTCATCACTGTCCTCATTTTCTTCATTCACTCGAGTACATATGTAATTGAACAAAAGAAAGAGTAAAAAGGAAACCAAAATTAATTAAAGAAAATAGTATAAAGATTACGTTGTTTATCTTGTTTGTTGGTGCTTTTGTTAAAAATTAAACAATAGAGAACCAGGGGATGTAAACGTACCTAGCAAAAGATGCAATATTCAAGCAAAAATTAAAAGAATCTTTACCCTGTAGAATATACATTCCGCTTGAATTTGCTTCGTTCATTTTCTCAAGTTCCTTTTGTAGTTTTCCTTTCTTTCAGCTCGAAGCTAACTTCAGATTCAACTCCAAGGCATAGAGCCTGGGCCGACCTTTTTCCCTTTCTTTCAAAAAAACTCCTGCTTCGTCTTGATTCATCATGGCCAAGACATCTTGATGGGCGATATCAAAGATATCATCTACCTTTGAGGCCGGAACTTCTTTGATTTTGTTCTTTTGGCAGCTTTTGATTGTTTATGGTGGTCCTTTTCGTACATTTTCTCCACCTGGTGAAGATCTAATAGTAATAGCATCTTTCACATTTTTTTGTAGGAATCCGAGCTTTTTCCCAGTAACAAGAACTTCCTTTGTATGGTAATTCTTGCCTGAATCTTCTTAGATCTCAATTTAAAGTTGCGCAAATTGCTTAGAACAAAATGGCAAAACTTGACGATTGGGGGCAATTTACAACCGGTTATCTGCTGAGCCGGATACCCTACAATGAAAATTTTATCTTTGGTTCTGCTTCTAATGGCAGAAGTGGAAGCCATTCTTTTACTATTTTATTTTAATCTGGGAAAAAATTAATAATATACTTAAGAATAATTTGGTTTCGGAAAATAGATGTAAAATTAACAAAACAAAGAAATAAAAAAAAGGTCTCCTTAAAATTATCAAAATTTACATGAAAATGATGATATAATGATGATGAGGCTGTTATAGCTGGGTTCGACTAGAAGTAGAAATAAATATATAATATAGAATATAATTAGTTACAATAATATTGCTTTAATTTGAGACATAAATCATGAGAAAAATAATGAGGGTTCCGGAAGATTACGGCCCCAAAACGTCGGCGAGTTCAGCCAAAAACGCCGTTTTTTTGTAACTTTTGAGCGCAGAAGGCATCGGGTTCACATGCTTCAAATCGTGCTCCAAATTTAACTACCTTTAAAAATCCTGGAGAGGGCTAATCAAATCACTTATGTGGGGTTCCCGTTGACAAATTCCAACATCAATTTTTACGGCACTCTATATATATATAATATATATATATACTATAGTATATATATATATCATATATATATATATTATTATATAATATATATTATATATTATATATTAT
>JABUQX010042341.1:107500-112500 GCA_015478945.1 Trachelipus rathkii | reverse complement strand
ATTCATGCATTTAAGCCTTTAAGTTTTTGTTAATTATTACTTATTTACAAAAACTTTAATAAAATACCGAATGCAAAAAAATACCGATTTTTCGGTGTTGCTGCCAGAGGTACAAAGATGGCCAAAATTTGTGGACTATAAATTTTTGCATTCCACTGAAATTCCACAATTTTTTTTGGTAGTCCTCTAATTGCGGAATTGCGGAATTAAATTGCGGAATGATATAGGCATTCCGCTAACTGCAATTCCGCAACATTTTTCAAATTATCGCAATCGTAATTACGCAATGTATTTGTCGTTTTCGCAATTGCGGATAAATTGCGAACGTAATTGCGGAACGCCCATTCTAATATATATACTGTATATATATAGAGAGTATATATATATAGTATTTTCATATATATATAAATAAATAAATATCTTACTTATTATATATATATATATATATATATATATATATATATATATATATATATATATATATATATATATATATATATATATATATATATATATATATATATATATATATATATATATATATATATATATATATATATATATATATATATATATATATATATATATATATATAGTGTGATTTCACGAGTTATTTTTACAGCGGTGTATCACCGTACGGGATGTTTAAGTATGAAAATGTGTAAGAATATAAGTTCGATTATTTAATTTATTAAGGAGGATGGGATATGTTACGTTGGTGTCTGCGCACGCGCAATACGAAAACCGCGCACAAACATGCGAATGTCGAATGGGATGATATATTTTTTATGGCTTCTGTGAAATGCACATAAAAATGAGGTGGGCTCTTCCTCTCGACATTATTTGATACGGTTGTTCGTTTCCATGCAATGTACCCATAAACAACTAGACGTCATCCGTAGACATCATGTGCCTACAAAAGCCGAAACGTGTCAATATGAAATAATTAGGTTAAATACAATAGGTATATCCAATAGTATTTAAAAATATCGATACAGCTAACAAAGGAATTAAATTAAAATACCTAATGCATACCCTTTTAGATTACATTGATATGTACTATGTAGCCTAATAAATACGGCCATGTGAATGTGTACAACCAACTAACAGCTATCATATGGAGGTTATGTCATAACCTACAAATTATGCGTAATAAAGTGTAGTGAAACGTATAACTTCAGAGTGGTTTGTTTAGTCAGAGCCATACATTTGGAACATGCCACGTGACCAGTATACGCAGGACGAAAAGCGTGACATGTTGGAGGTGTACATTACGCAAAACAGGAATGCTCACAGAGCTGCTGCAGAATATGGACAACGTTATCCACATCGACGACCGCCGAGCCACAGTTTCAAGGTACAGGGTCGATAGTTCAACCCCCTCATCACATACGGGACGGGGGTCGTGTCCGTACATTCGACGTCGAACTGGACGTTCTGCTATACACCCATGAAAATCCAACGTCCTCATTACGGCAGGCTAGTTCGGTCTTGGGAATATCGAAGGAAACCATACGACGGATTCGTGTTGCATACAACATGTATCCATATAGGCCATACATTGTACATGGTTTGCATCGTGGAGACCAAAAGGGGCGGCTGGGATTCCTGGCTGTCATTGATTGCTTTCTAATGGATGTACCGGACTTATTGGAAAATATCTTATGGACCGATGAATCTCGCTTTACCAATAACGGTATGTATAACAGGTGAAACTTCAGACATTGGGCGGAAACAAACCCCCATATAACATTCACTAGCCATCACCAGGTCTCATACTCAGTCAACATTTGGTGTGGTATACTCAATAGTAGGATTATCGGGCCTTACTTCTTCGAGGGAAATTTGACAGGACAGCGTTACCTCCATTTCCTGCAGACTGTCCTTGTTGACCTCCTGAGTGATATACCTTTAAGAACACAACGAAGAATATATTACCAACATGATGGGTGCCCAGCACATAATGCAGCTATAGTGACAACCTACCTCGACAGAACCTTTCCGGGAAGATGGATTGGAAGATCTGGTCCATTTCCATGGCCTGTGCGTTCACCCGACTTAACACCACTGGACTACTTTCTGTGGGGGTATCTCAAACATACCGTGTACGCTGGGTTTAATGACCCAGTAACCTCGCCCGATGATCTTCGCCGTCGAATAACCAACGCATGTAGGGGAATCAACCCGGCGTCACTGTCATTGGCATGCAATGAAACCTGGCGCCAGAGGGCTGAGGCATGTATTCGCGTGGATGGAGGCGTCTTCGAACATTTGTAAATACTGTATGTACAAGTTGAAACGACCTGACGTTCTTCTCCCTTCTTGCATGCTGTGGATAAGATTCATAGGTGTAAATTTAACATACGTTATTACATTACATGTATCGATATTATGAGCTGTCTTGAATACCATTGTTTTCTTCAACCTTTTCACATTCACGTTTAAAACTATTGTTGGTAACATTGACGCGTTATGGGTACATTGAGTGGAAACGAAGAACCGTATCAAAAAATGTCGAGAGGAAGAGCCCACCTCATTTTTTATGTGCATTTCACAGAAGCCATAAAAATATATCATCCCATTCGACATTCTCATGTTTGTGCGCGGTTTTCGTATTGCGCGTGCGCAGACACCAACGTAACATATCCCATCCTCCTTAATGAATTAAATAATCGAACTTATATTCTTACACATTTTCATACTTAAACATCCCGTATGGTGATACACCGCTGTAACATAACTCGTGAGACACCCTATATATATATATATATATATATATATAAGGTAGCAGTTATATATATATATATATAAGATTTATATATATAATATGCTATATATATATATATATATATATTATTATTATTATTATTACATATATTATTATTATATAGTATATATATATATATATATATATATATATATATATATATATATATATGTTATTATATTATATATATATATATATTATATATATATATATATATATATTATATATATGTATATATTATTATGTTATTGTTATATATATGCATATGCCAAGGCTAAGATATATACATATTATGCAGTATATATGGTTAGCACATAAGGTTGGCTGCTGGTATATGTTATTATATATGGTATATACATATATATATAATATATACATACATATGGCTATTATTGCTACATATATTGTTAAGATAGTTATATATATATATATATATATATATGTTGTTGTTATATATATATATTATTGTTATTATATATATATATATATATATATATTATATATATATATTATAGATATATATATTATATATATATATATATATATATATATACATATAGTCGGTATACACAGTATTTAGGTTCTAAGTCCAAATTAATATATCAATATGTATTGTTAGAGCACATTAATTTCATAATATATAATATATAATAATAATATATAATAATGATAATATAATATAATAATATATAATATAATATACATAATATAATAGTACTATATAGGCCTACATATACATATCGATATATTGATTTTGGACTTAGAATTTTTTCAGAAAATATATGGAGTCCTGTGCTACACCTTTACGAAATACCGGTATATATATAACAGACTGCCGGATATCCGACCGGATATCCGGTATCCGGTTTTAACTTCCAGCCGGATATCCGGTATCCGGCTATCCGGCTAATTCACTATCCGGCCCATCCCTACACGTAACACTTTTTTATCCATGTTTCATTTATTTAAATTCAGTATGTGCACCGTCATCCACATCCTCCGTACGTGACTCCAATATATCCTCATTTCTGTCATGGAGAGACTTTACTACTCACCCCCCTGTCCTTCCCCCGAAAACAATTTTCTCCACATTTCACACACACACACACACACACACACATTTATATATATTGAGTAGTATATATATATATATATATATATATATATATATATATATTATATATATATATATATATATATATATGTTATGTTATATATATACACATATATATATATATATATATATATATATATATATATATATATAGGGCTCTGTGCCTGCGAACGGTTTGTTTATCTGTAAATATATATATATATATATATATATATATATATATATATATATATATATATATATATATATATATATTATATATATATATATATATATATAAAGAATTTTATTAAAATTCATCGGTCTACGATTGATAATATATATATATATATATATATATATATATATATATATATATATATATATATATATATATATATATATATATATTATTATAGCAGCAGCAGTTATAGTTATATATATATATATATATATATATATATATATATATATATATATATAGTATATATATATATATATATATATATATATATATATATATATATATATATATATATATATATAGATATATATATATATATATATATATATATATATTCAATATTTGCGAATGCGAATATTATGCTAATAATGTGAATGTGATTATATTTTCTGTAATATTCGTGAATGGGAATAAATTACATATTACCAATAACGTGCCACCTTTTTTTATACTATGTATAAATTGAAAGTTTCTATTTGTTGTAATCATTAAAAATTGAAGGAATTTAATACATTCAATTTGCTATGTATGTTTCAAGGATGCTGAATGAGGATCCACTCTTACGAGGACCCACTCTTACTACGGATCCACTCTTCCGAGGACCCACTCTTACGAGAACCCACTCACACGAGGACCCACTCACACGAGGACCCACTCACACGAGGATCAACTCTTACGAAGACCCTCTCTTACACGCATTCGACCAATGTCTTTCCCCAACCTCCGCCCCCTTTGAACGAGGAATACCACTTCAATAATTCATGGGGCTTCTGTACAGTTGGAAAGCATAATCTACAGTTGAAACAAAGTATTGCAAAGGTTATACTTCAAAATTAATAATTTTTCAGCTCTCTTAGTCATTTTATTCTTCAACGTTTTACGTCATAAATTATACC
>JABUQX010042341.1:97500-100000 GCA_015478945.1 Trachelipus rathkii | reverse complement strand
ATATTTCCTACATATATGTTAAAATATTGATAGTTTTGGGGGACCTGAATGGTTGGATAGGTGATCAAAAAAGGGATGGTATAACAGGTGGTTTTGGGGTGGCGGGAGAAAATGAGAATGGTAGGAAGGTGATTGATTTCTGTGAAGAGAGAGGTATGTGTGTAAGTAATACTTTCTTTAAACACAAGAGTATCCATAAGTATACTAGAGTTGGTGTAGGTAGAGATGGTATCGAAGTGAAAAGTATGATTGATTTAGTGTTGGTGAAGAAGGAGATGTTGAAGTATGTGTTGGATATTAAATCAGTTAGGGGTTTAGGAATGGGATTATCGGATCATTATGTTGTTCTATGTAAAATTAAGTTAGTGGGGGCTTGGATGGAGAGGAAGGTGATACGAAAGGAAGTAGGTAAAATTAAGAGTGAGAAGTTAAGTGAGCAAGACAAGTATGTAAGAGCGCTCGTTAGTAAAACGGTTGAATGTGAACAAGTTGATACTGAGCAAATCTGGGGGCAAATGAAGGAAGCAATTGTTAGTAGTGCAAAGGAAGTGTGTGGATGTGCTAAAGTAGGAAGTAAGAATGTTAACAGCGAATGGTGGAATGAAGAGGTGATGAAAGCGGTTAAAGGTAAAAAAGAAGCGTGGTTGAATGTACTAAAAGCAAATGATGAAGATTCAAAAGAAAGATGCTTGGAATTATATAAGGAGAAAAAAGGAATACTAAAAGTTGTTGCATATGTAGGAGAAAAAAAAAAGAGGTAAATGAACAGTTTGACAGGAGGATGAATGAGGACATACAAGGAAATAGGAAGCCTTCTGGAAGGAAGCGCGAAAGGTTAAGAATGAGAATAAGGGGAATCTGTTTAGAATAATGAATAGGG
Organism: Trachelipus rathkii; assembly: GCA_015478945.1. Lineage (NCBI taxonomy): Eukaryota > Metazoa > Arthropoda > Malacostraca > Isopoda > Trachelipodidae > Trachelipus > Trachelipus rathkii. The sequence goes on along the minus strand of JABUQX010042341.1, from coordinate 99,120 downwards.
ATGGTGTTTTTGTAACTGATGAAATGGATGTGAGGGGAGTGTGGAAAGAACACTTCAAAAATCTGCACAATATTAACAGTAATGATGAGGTGTTAGTGAATGTGTGCGGTTTTGATGGTGCAAGAAGGAATAGGTATTTTGGGATGAGGTTATTAGTAAGGAGGAGGTAATGGGTAGGGTGAGAAAGTTGAAGAATGGTAAATCTGTAGGTATAGATGAAATTACTAGTGAAATGATCAAGAGCGGAGGCGAGATGGTGATTGATTGGATTTGGAAATTGTGTAACAAAGCGTTTTTGGAGGGTATAGTTCAAGGGATTGGAGGAGAGCGGGAATAGTACCCTCGTATAAGGGTGGGGGAGAATGGAGAACAGTAGTAATTATTAGGGAATAGTGTATTGCATGTTGTTGTTAAGTTGTATGATTTGTTAAGCGGTTGAAAGAGTGCGTCGAGTGACTGAGGGACTGATTGCGAAGAACAAGGTGCGTTTAGGAGTGGTAGAGATGTGGATCAAATCTTACATTGAAACAAATGATTGAGAAAATGAGGGAGAAGAAGAATAAATTGTATTTAGGTTTTATGGATTTGCAACAGGCGTATGATAGAGTTAATAGGGAAGCGTTATGGCAGGTGTTAGTGATATATGGAGTTGGTGGTAGGCTTCTGAATGGAATCAAAAGTATGTATGACGATAGTGAAGCGTGTGTAAGAATAAATGGTGTCAATGGTGATTGGTTTAGGATTAATAGCGGAGTAAGACAGGGTTGTGTTATTCCTTGGTTATTCAATTTGTATATGGATGGGGTTATGAAAGAATTTGAGGTGGGGATGGCAGGAAATGGTGTTAGAATGGTGGAGAATGGAGTTGAGTGGAGGGTGCCCTACCTATTATATGCGGATGATTTGGTTCTGTGTGGCGAATCTGAAGAGAGTTTGAGAGGATTGATAGAGAGATTTTGCAGGGTGTGTGAAAGGAGGGGCTTGAAAGTAAACGTGGATAAGAGTAAGGTTATGGTTGTGAGTGAGGACACTCTCAGTGTGAAGTTATGTTAGATGGTGAGCAGCTAGAACAAGTGTCTGAGTTTAAATATTTAGGGTATATGTTGGATGAGAAGGGAACGGACGATGCAGAGTGTAGTAGGAAAGTTGTGAATGGCAGGAAGGTGGCTGGTGCAATTAAATCGTTGGTGAATGCAAAGGGACTAAGTCTTGAGTGTGCTAGGGTCTTACATGAGGGTATGTTGTTACCTGTGTTATTGTATGGTAGTGAGACTATGGTCTGGAATAAGAAGTATAGATCTAAAGTTCAATGTGTTCAGATGGACAATCTTAGGGGTGTGCTAGGTGTGAGAAGAATTGATAAAGAGAGGAATGAACGTATTAGAGAGTGGTGTGGTGTGAAGAAAGGGGTAAATGAGAGAATAAATGAAAGTATGTTGAGATGGTTTGGTCATGTGGAAAGGATGAATGATAGTAGGTTGGTTAAGCGGATGTATAGTGGTGAGTGTGTTGGGAACCGACCGGCTGGGAGATCGAAGAGAAAGTGGATTGAGTCGGTGAACGAATGTCTGAAGGAGAGAAATGTGAGTTTGGCAGAGGCGAGAATAAAGGTGCAAGATA
>JABUQX010042341.1:85000-92500 GCA_015478945.1 Trachelipus rathkii | reverse complement strand
ATTATCTTATTTATCAATTTATTTATACTATTTAAAAACTTTTGCCAACTTAAAAGATTCTGATTTTCAGTAATATTTTGTCATATATATATATATATATATATATATATATATATATATATATATTATATATATATATATATATATATATATATATATATATATATATATATATATATATATATATATATATATATATATATATATATATATATATATATATATATATATATATATATATATATATATATATTTTTTTTTTTTTTTTTTTAGAAAACTCTTTTTCAAAACAAGGTCCCATTGAACAAAAAGAGCAATACAATTTAACTATACAATATTACTCAAAACATATAGGCCCTATATATATCTACCTAACCAACCTAGTTTTAAATTTAGTTATCACATCCCTAGGCAAATCAATCAAAACATGAACATCCTTTTTTCTGATAAAGTACTTTCCCAATTCTTACTAAATGTGTTACTGTTTATTTACCTATTGTGATCCCCAGTTCTTTCATCATGGTCTTATATTAAAAACTTACTCTCTCAGTAGAGGTGAGAGACCTCAGAAGTGGTGGTGGGTGAGCAGATAAGTGACAAATAAATTTTAATAGCAAAAATACAGTTCTTTATGCTGGTTACTTGAATGAAAGATTTAACTACAATATGAATGGGGATTGGCTTAAGTCTGTGGACCAGGAAAAAGATTCATTTGATTATTAACAGTAATCTCAAAGTAGCTAGTCAGTGTTTGGAATCAAAGAATAAAGCTAATAAAATGCTTTGTATAACTGTATAACAAATAGCAATGTCCTTTGCAAGAGCAGAGAGGTCATAAGTAAGCTGTATAATAGCTATGTTAGGCCAGTATTAGAATATTAATGAACAGATTTGGATCCTTATTTATGAAAAGAATAGATAAGCTGGAGCAACATGGATGATTTTTGTGTTTGGGTTAAGAGCTATGAGGACAAGCTGAAGAAGTTAGGAATGTTTTATTTTAATTACTTAATCAAGTGGTTTAAACTGCTGCACAGTTTTCATAGCTATTATAAGGCTTGATAATACTTCCTTACTCTAGTGTGCAACAATATGAATTATAATTTCTATAATTTTATTACCTTTTTCTATATTAAACAATGCTCTGAAAATTTCAAATTGCTAAAAAGCATGTCAAAATCCTTTCATTTACAACAGTCTCCAACCATTTCCTATATATGTCATAGTTAAAACTATTTGATTTTGCCAATGTGAAGTAATATAAACCTTTTGTTTGAAATTCATTTGCCACCTATCAGCTCACTCTAACACAACCCTCAAGATTTCCAACAGAAGCAGCTAATTTAGTATCATCAGAAACTTAGAAACCCTATTTTTATTTCTTCATCTACATTCACTTATATTAAGAAAAGTGTATCCTACACAGAACTATAAGAAATACCACTTTTCATCAGCTCCCATGATTAATTATTAATATACCCATTAAGAAGTACATTACCTTCTGTTAGTCAACTAATATTATATTAAGTTATAAATAGGGATGTGCCAAAGTATTGGTATTGGCCAGTATTGGCCATTTTTCCGGGTATTGGTATTGGCTCCTAAAGGGTATTGGCATTTAGCACAAGTATTGGTATTGGTATTGGTCAAAATGTGTCAATACTGTTCAGTCTTTATAATGTGTAAAAAAAAAAAAGGAAAAGTAACAATATGTTAATGCTCTTGAAACTTCTGTTAGAGAAGTTTATAAAATATAAATAATAGGTGGTCTTTTACATAATCTCTTTAAATATGAAGTATTGGTATTGGTATTTGCTGAAATTCCAATATTGGTATTGGTATTGGCAGTAGCATCAATGAGGGTATTGGTATTGGCCAACGATTCAGTTCTGGCACATCACTAGTTATAAACTACTATGTATATATATATTGTATTGTGATATATTTGTATCAGCCTACAATGGGGTACTTTATCAAATGTTTTGATGAGACCTAAATAAATCAAATGAACAGGCTCTCTTTTATCAACATAATATTATATATATATATATATATATATATATATATATATATATATATATAATATATATATATATATATATATATATATATATATATATATATATATATATATATATATATATATATATATATATATATATATATATATATATATATATATATATATATATATATATATTATATATATATATATATGTATAGTATAAATATAAATAGATTACATATATATATATATATATATATATATATATATATATATATATATATATATATATATATATATATATATATATATATATATATATATATTTATTATATATATTTATATATAGTGCAAGTCAGGTCATAACTTTGGCTGGAGGCCAGATAATTCAGCCTAAAAATTATAATGTTAAGAAAAAATATGCTGCTGCAATATTTATCATATAGAAAACTCCCTAAAGACAATACAGAATAGTATAAACTTTAGCTGTAGGTTTTAAATTTTTTGAATTACATCAAAGGTTTTGAGTGCCACAATTTTTCAGATTCAGAAAATTATATTTTTACTCCCTAAAATTAGCCATTATTTAAAGGCTTAATTTTTTTTCTGAATTTCATTCATAATATAAGAATGAACTTGGATAGAGCTTTAAACTGAGGTATTAAAATTTATATTTGGATAAGTTTAACATTTTTAAAATAAATTTAGATAAATTATTGGGTTTAAAAGTGCTCCACTTCATGCCAGATGACTATGCTTCTTAAATTCAAAACAATTTAGGCCTATATAAAGTATCCATTTTCAAATGAGGTCCTGTACTGCTCTAACCCATATCTAAAAGTTTAATATCACCAGTTTAACAATATGAGTTTCATATCACTACACCCTTTTTTATAGTATTAAATTTTATTTTTCCTTTATTGTAACTGTAAACACAAAATATATATATGTAGCTAAATGCATTACAGAAACCCTAATAAAGTATGAAATATCAAATCTATTTAAAAAAAAATATATGTATATATAAAAAAGAATGAAAATACAATTTCTACACAGATTTTGTGAACCTTAGCAATTCAAGCACCTTTCCCTGGTTTCAATGACACTTATTATAAATGTTAGAAATACGTTTTAATTAAGGAAAGTCAAAGAAAATTACCCGAGACCTCACCTTCAAAAAATTACAATTATACAGAATCCATTGAAATGACATTCCAATTTCTTTTTTGCCAGAAATATTTTTAATTAGAAAAAAGTTATTAATAAAATCTATTGGAACCCATCATTTTCTTTATTAATTTTTCTATGAGCATGACAAATATTTTTCTATTGGGGTCTATGCACCCCTGTACACCCTGACCTGTGAGTGATGCTAAAATAAGAAAATATTACTTGAACACTATGACATGCCTTAAAAGATTTTAAACACAGGTAGATATGTGGAAGTAACATCAATTTTACATATTGTAAAATTAAAATTTAAAGACCATAACTTATTCAAATTTATTTCTCAAGAAATTTTTAATAATTTATATTTTTCTCTTTCCAACTCATTTTAAACATTTTATGTAAGTTTCATGAAAATCTGAAACTACATTTTTTAAAATATTTTCTCCATAGACAAATGTCATAAAAGTGAAGTTTTACCTGCTTGTAAAAATATTATTTTATGGGGCTCCTGAGGTTTTCATTTCAATTTTTCTTAATTACAACATATTTCTCACATTTTCAGTATGTTTCATTGAAATCAGTAAAAGAAATTAGGATTAATAAGGATCAATTTTAGGACCTTATCTGTTTTACGACTCCGTCAGTTTTGAATTTGTTTTTGTTTTTGTTTTTTAATATATTTCTAGTATATGATCCTAACAATCAATTTCAGTGGTAACACATGATTCAAAAATATATAGGACCTTTTCAGTTTTACGACTGCATCAGTTTTAAATTTTTTTTTTTTTTTTTTTAATATATTGCTAGTATATGATGCTAACAATGGACATGCTTCAAAAGTTCAAAATATTTTAAATAATTTTTTAAAAAATAATTTTTAGTAATATTTTGTTTTTATTTTTTTTGGGTGTTTTTCAAACTAAAGGAATACCCAAGGGTAAACTGCAAAGATGGCAGGAGTCGGGGTCTCTCGGCCTTCCGGGGAACTACAGGGTAGGACTATTTCCCCCCTCCGGAGGGCCTCCGGAACCCCCGCTCTTTGGTATTTGGGTCGTAAGATTAACCTAACCTAACCTAACCTAACCTAACCTAAGCATTAAACCTATATTTTAATAATATAATTTTTTTTTTGTAATAAGCTTCATACACTGATTCCAAATATGTAATTGTTTTTTCTGTAAGTGTCGTACTTTTCGTGATATTTCATTTTTGAAAAAATATTTATAAATGTGATTTTTAAAATTTTTTTAAAAATATTTCGAACTTTTGAATCATGTTCGTTACCACTGAAATTCATTGTTAGTATCATATAGTAGCAATATATTAAAAAAAAAAAAAAAATCAAAACTGACGGAGTCGTAAAACAGAATAGGACCCAATTTTATAATATTTTGTGACAAAAACATGCATATGGAACCTGTAAATCTTTATGCTGGCTCTATTTTAAAATCCTCAGTTCCAAGTTTGACTCTGAATATACAATTTAAAATTGTCTCCAGCTCAGGCTCAGCCTCTGATACCATTCATTGCATTATAATTTTGGTAATAATAGAGCAGATGGTCTTCAATGTCAATTTTTTAAAAAATCACAGTATAGACTAAAAAAATAATAAGAATAAAAAAAAAAGACTAAAGTCTTTAGGAAAAAAAGTTACAGCCTCTAAAAGTTTTTAAAAAATTTCATAAGCTTTTCCTATACTACAACTGAATGAAAGTAGCCCTATGCGACTATAAAAATTGAAGTAAATTTAGTATATATATATATATATATATATATATATATATATATATATATATATATATATATATATATATATATATATATATATATATATATATATATATATATATATATATATATATATATATATATATATATATATATATATATATATATATATATATATATATATATATATATATATATATATATATATATATATATATATATATATAGGTAATACTGTGATTTCACACATTTTATCAGCTTGTTTCAAATTCCTGTTCAGAGTGGTTATGTTGTGCTTAAGAATTTTAGTATGTTTCAACAGCATTAGAAGCTTCCACTAAAGAATTTTCTTAAAAAACTTAACTTAACTTTTCTAAACTTAGAAATTTTTTTGAAGTTAGAAAAATTTTGGTCTCAAAATGTGTGGGTCGCTGTCTACAGTATTACTATATATATATATATATATATATATATATATATATATATATATATATATATATATATATATATATATATATATATATATATATATATATATATATATATATATATATATATATAGTATGAGGATCAATCTAGGTTGGTCTAGTATACAGCATCGATGATCCATATAAGTTAAGGTATATGATATCGATAATACATATAGGTTACTCTTCAATTTTGGACCTTCATAATTCAGGTTATGATATGATTTGTTAATTTACACAGCTTTATTGTAAACAATTAATAAAACTTATCATAACCTGAACTTGGAAGGCTGTAAACTGAAACCTAACCTGTATGGATTGTCAATGCTGTATACCTAAATCTAACTTATGAATCATCAATGCCATATTAAACCTAACCTAGATGAATCTAGGTTTCTGTGAATGCAAGCCTAACATATAGGGGCTAATTTTTACTTATATAATTTTAATATATATATATATATATATATATATATATATATATATATATATATATATATATATATATATATATATATATATATATATATATATATATATATATATATATATGTAAAAAATATTTATATGTAAAAAAAATCTTTTAGTAAAATTTTTTAAAGATCTCTTTTTACACTAAGGTTATGTAATATATGTATTGGCGATATTTTTTGAATTTCTCGCAATTTTTATTGTTTCCTATTTCATAATGTGCGATAAGATGGAGTTCAGGTTCATTCGACTATAAGAAAAGGCTATGATATATTTTTAAACTTTGACAAGATGTAACTTTTTTTTCCCTAAAGACGTATATCATTTGTATTTTTTTTTAATTCTTCATTATTTTTTAGAGTCAGTGCTATGATTTTTATAAAAAGTGGCGTTGAAGACCTTCTGTTCTACTATTATCATATAGGTATAAATATATTTTTTATTTTGGTCCAGCTTCAGCTCAACCCTCAAAATTTTTTAATTGGGTTCCATACTTTGGCTCTGGATGCCTCCATGAAAGTACTGTATAGAAGTTTTTAATATCACAGATCCAATCTAATCTTTATATATCTCCACCCGAAAATGAAACTTATTGTTCCTGTTCCATCCAATAAAGTAAAAACTATAGGCCTAGATGGTCATAGTATTGATGTGATATGGTTGATTGCAAAGTTTGATTTATCTTACATTGCTTCACATTGTAAAGACAATTAGGCCGAATTTTTTGAATAATTTGTCCCAATCTAAATACACACACAAAAAAACATTATCTGTAAACTTTGGTAAAAGCAGTTTCAACTATTTACTACCCTTAATACTGCCAAAGTTATGTGGGCTAACTACCTGCACATATTAAAATCACTAGATTACTGAAACTTATCTTTTCTTTCGATTCCTTTATTAATAATCAAAATTATATTTAATACTCGGCCTATATACAACTGGCTACCATTTAATGGAGCATAATTTTAGAATAAAAACAAACTTGCTCAGAGTGCAAGTTGGACCTAAGTCTCAGTTTAGCTCTGGCTCAATTAAACTTTGTTAGTTTGTTTACATTGTCGAATCAGACCATAGTTTAAAAAAAATCGCGCAACTATATATACAGACTTAATAAATGATTGGGTGGCAAAGCAGTATTTCGTACGTGATGTGAAGTAGTTTCTTTTCAAAACAGTTATTTTTTAATTTAAATTCATGAGCCTCATTTTAAGATTCAAATTTAATTTCAAACTTATAATTAACAATTTATTTACGTTTTTTTCGAAATAATATCATAGGCAAATGCGATTTCTATTGATTGCATTGTGACTTTGACTTTCTATGACATTTATTTAAACTTCGAGACGTCATAACTTTTTTATTTTTCATTTCTCCGAAAAACGAAAATTATTTTCTTAAAGTACTAATTTTTCTATATCATTAAATTTTTTTAAATATTTTCTATGGAATTTTTGCAACTTTGAGACGTCATAGCTTTTTTATTTCTCATTTCTCCAAAAAAAGGAAATTATTTTCTTAAAGTACTAAATTTCCTTTCATTAAAAAAAATGCTGTCCTGATTTTACTCAAAGACCTATACCGGTATATATATATATATATATATATATATGGTATATATATATATAAATATATATATATATATATATATATATATA
>JABUQX010042341.1:72500-80000 GCA_015478945.1 Trachelipus rathkii | reverse complement strand
TAACTGAATGGAAAGCCATATGACGATGTTAAAGCGTTTTAGAATTCATTCTCATTTTGGTAGACTGAAAAATTGTCTCATTTCAACAGGAGGAAAAGATAAAGCGGTCCATATTGAGAGAGACGAAACTGTTTAGCAAGGTCTAGTAGCACCAATATTATGTTAACGTTTCCTTTATAAAGGTGCTTTTCTGTTTCCACTTCAAGATTGGAAGGAAAATACCTGACTGAAATGAACACACACACACAAAAAAACAATAATAGTAATAATAATAATAATAATAAAAAAAGTTCGTGTCACTTGATATAAATTGCGTCTCAAATTGGAATAAAATATACCTGTTGAATTGGTGTCTTGAAAAAGGGATTTCAAGTCTTCCCTTGATAGCTTCATTAGTTTGTGTCATTGTCATGGAAGCTATACAAGTATTATCAATTTCAATGCAGAATATTTTTAAGAGTACAAACCAGGTTCAATTCTACCGTGTACACAAACCCACCACCACCACCACCACCACCACCACTCGATATCTCAATTGCCGTCTACTGGACTAATATATAGTTTTTAATATCTTAAACTTATATTTATTACAAGGAGTCCCTCGCTCAATAAATAAATAATTATTTCCAAATGAAAAAAATTGGCATTGAAAATTTATCTTTAAGCAACAGGTGTGTGTGTGTATGTCTATATGTGTATGTCTGTGTGATCCAGGATATTAAACTACACTTCAGTATTAATCTGCATTTCCATCATCATTTAAATTTATTTTGTAAACTAGCGATATATATTAAAGTTATTAAAATAGTACCACCTCTCTCTCTCTCTCTCTCTCTCTCTCTCTCTCTCTCTCTCTCTCTCTCTCTCTCTCTATATATATATATATTATATATATATATATATATATATATATATATATATATATATATATATATATATTAGTCGCGTTTAATTAAGGCCTTGGCAGAAGCAGATACACTTTGTATGTGACCTTTCTGGAGTGGCATATTTATACTTACTTAGTTCATAAACATGTACTTTTATTACCTGATATATATATATATATATATATATATATATATATATATATATATATATATATATATATATATATATATATATATATATATATATATATATATATATATATATATATATATATACTGTATATATATAGTTTCAGATAACTATTCTTCTTTCTATTTTAATATGTTTAGGAAGATTTATATAATATATTACCTAATAAAATAATAATAATAATAATAATAATAATAATAATAATAATAGATGAAGTTTTGGTAGCATGTTACAACAACAACATTGTTATATTATTATTATTATTATTATTATTATTATTATTATTATTATTATTATTATTATTATTATTATTATTAGCTGTGGTTGCTTTTCTTTTATTATTATTATTATTATTATTATTATTATTATTATTATTAATATTATTATTATTATTATTATTTTTATTTTTATTATTATTATTATTATTATTATTATTATTATTATTATTATTATTATTATTATTATTATTATTATTATTATTATTATTATTGCGATTTATAAATTTTGCTATTAGTTGTAGCAATAGTTCTATTATTATTATTATTATTATTATTATTATTATTATTATTATTATTATTATTAATATTATTATTATTATTATTATTATTTATTATTATTATTATTATTATTATTATTATTATTATTATTATTATTATTATTATTATTATTATTATTATTATTATTATTATTATTATTATTATTGTTCATTCGTATGATAGATTTCAATAGATTTATTTGATTGAAGTTGGGAAGTTTTAAAGAGAGTTTCGGTTATGGCGTAAAGAAGACTGGGAAAGAGTTTGGGCGAAGTTCTTCTTCTTCTTCTTCTTCTTTCTTTTCTTTTTTTCCTTTTTCTTATCTTCCTTCATCTTTCTTCTTTTTCTTCTTTTTTTCCTTTTTCTTCTCTTCCTTCATCTTTCTTCTTTGTTTTCTTCTCTTCCTCCTTACTTTAAAAAAGTTTAATGTGTCTTTTTCAATATTTTCCACTTTTTGTTATTTTCCTTTACTTCCTTCCTTTCTTTCCATTCTTCTCTTTGTTTATTCTTTACTCGTTTTCATTATTTATGTAAAAATTGAATTTTGCGGAAAACTTTTTGAAATGCAGCCCAATGAGAGGAGGCACAAGTGGGGGGATGAGAGATAGGGGAGATTGGGGGGTAGCGAAGGGAGAGCGGGTTTCATTTTCACAAAGTTAATACGCGTCGTGGGGGTCGGGAGGTGGGGAAGGGAAACATGATTTTAAATGCCAGCATAATAATAATAATTATTTTTATCCAACTTAATTCATAAAAAAAGGAAAAAATATGTAAAGCTAAAAAAAAAAAAATTTTTTTACAATTTTATTAAGAGAAATTTTAAATGTTTAATGATGGTTCATTAGATTGTAATCTATACTTTATACAAATAAATTCTATAATAATGAAAATAATAATAATAATAATCGATTTTACATAATAATAATAATAATAATAATTAATAATAATAATAATAATAATAATAATAATAATAATAATAATAATAATAATAATATTTTATATAATAATAATAATAATAATAATAATAATAATAATAATAATAATAATGATGATGATGATGATAATAATAATAATTAATGTTTTATGTAATAATAATAATAACAACAACAACAGCAACAACAAAAACAACATTTTATACATTTATATTTCATACAATATCCAACGCATTTTAAATTGTTGACATACTTTGGGAAATCTGTATTCATCAAATACAGTGGTAAATATTGTTGAGCCCCAATATACGTGTACTCATGTTACGTTTTTTATGTATGTAACATGTTTATATACGTTACATTAGGATAACTTGAAGTTGCCTATTTAAATGAAATGGGGCTTGGGGGGGGGGGTAACAGTAATATTGTTGTTTCCTTTGAGTCCAGAGAGTTTTATACAATTGTTGTATAGTTAATAACGACTCAATTTTAGGATGATTATTGACAAGAATAATAGTTTTTATTATTATTATTATTATTATTATTATTATTATTATTATTATTATTATTATTATTATTATTATTATTATTATTATTATTAATAATAACAATAATAATAATAATAATAATAATAATAATAATAATAATAATAATAATAATAGATGAAGTTTTGGTAGCATGTAACAATAACAATAACAACAATTTAATAATAACCATAATAATAATAATGAGGTTGAAATTCTTCCTTGAAACATTTAATGTCTCATTGAATTTACTACTTTCAATGACTATTCTTCCCAGCCCCCCCCCCCCCTCCATTAGGCAACCCCCCCTTTCTCTTCTGCTTCACTCCAAGACCCCCCTCCACCCCCTTCTCCACCTCCTTTCTTTCTTTCCACTACTTGTTTCCATTGTCTATTCTCTTTCCATTCTCTTCTACATTGCCTAAATTTTAGGTAAGGGGATGGGGGGAAATTCTAACCTCCTTTCTTTCATCTCCCTCTTCCCCCCTCTTTTCTATTCAATGAGGGGAAAAAATATTAATTAAAGTAAGTTAGAAGTGATTAATAATGGAAAAATCGTTCGTTATTTCAGGCTTCTTTCTTGCACAAGTTCACATAAAAGAATAAAAAATTGGAGCGACTTAATTCTTCTTTTATATATATATATATATATATATATATATATATATATATATATATATATATATATATATATATATATATATATATATATATATATATATATATATATATATATATATATATATATATATATATATATATATATATATATATATTTATAAAAATATATATATATATATATATATATATATATATATATATATATATATATATATATATATATATATTAGGGTGGCCCATTATTTTGTCTGAATTTGAAAATAGATAAATCCGTATATATTAGGAAGGTTGTAAGGTGCGAGTATATTATACGAGTATTGAGTAGACTGTGAAAGGAATTCCTTGCAAATAATATATAATACGGATGTGTGACTCAGATATGTAAATATTTTTAGTTCACATACTACATATTTATATTTTTTTTATTGGGTTATGACCCAAATTATTTTGAGTCGGTTACTGAATTATTTTTGGGGTGGGGCATGTTATCGGTGAATATGTTTTATATGCTGCTTAAGGTTGTTGAGTGTGACTCACTTGCAACATTTAAGAAAGGATTGGATAGATAGTATATGAATCAGCATTATTATATAGTGTTTTGGACTGAGATAATATTGGCGAGTTTTCAGTTAATTTTTATAAAAAACTGTATGTTGTAACTATGGCAAACTTATTAAAGCTTATAGTGATGTTAGTGTTGTACCTTAGCTATAGTTTTTGCTTTTGATAGTAATCTAGTTGGCTTATATTATGTAAGATATTGACATGCCCAGTGTCTAAGAATTACCATGATTATTATTATTATTATTATTAGTATTATTATTATTATTATTATTATTAATATTATAATAGGGATAAACTTAGCGATTGCTCGTGATTTATTTACCGTTTTATATGCATTCCTAAGAATGATGTGTGTGTGTGGAGCCATTGACATTTTTGCTAGCTTCAACTCCAAACTAGTGTTGCACGCTAATTCTTGCTGATTTACCATAAAAATACCCCCCCCCCCCCGCCTTTTTTCTTTTTCTTATTCGGCCTGCTTCAAAATCGTAAATTGGATTATATAGCAGAGTATGAAGAGTATATAAAGATATATATATATATATATATATGTGGATTTTTATACATATATATATATATATATATAGTATATATATATATATATATATATATATATATATATATATATATATATATATATATATATATATAGGGTTGGATTAAAAAAAATATTTTTTTTTTTTTTTAAAAAAACATTTTTTTTTTAAAAAACCAAAGGCCAAAATTTTTGTTTTTTTTTTTTTTTTAAATTACTTTTTTTCATATATATCAAGTCTTTTTAGGGTATTTAGCATTAAAATACAGTAAATACAATATGTTAAAAGAGGTATGCAATATATAAAGTAGATTTTAGTACTTAGTAAAGTTATATTTGTGCTCTAGGGCATATAATTATTACATTTCACATGATCTGATTATTATTATTATTATTATTATTATTATTATTATTATTATTATTATTTATTAAAGTATATATGAGTATATATACATATATATATATATATATATATATATATATATATAGTAAAATATATATATATATATATATATATATATATATATATATATATATATATATATAGTAATGTATTCTTGATTCCTTATTACTATCTATAGTTCAAAAAATTTCAGTTCAGAATGGTTAAGTTTTTTAAGAAAATTATTTATGGCAGCTTTTGGCATAATTCCAGAAGCTTAAGCCACTAAAGAATTTTCTTAAAAACTTAACTTTACTAATTTTCTAACTTAGAATTTTAAACTTTTTAGAAAATTTTCGGTCTCAAAATGTGTGGGTCTCTGTCTACAGTATTACCATATATATATATATAGAGGCATATATAGTATATATATATATATATATATATATAGAGAATAATAAAAGTAAGGTATAGTATATATATATATATATATATATATATATAAGTATATATATATAAATAAATTTTCATCTACCTTTTTCTCCCAAGATCGGTAAAATGTAAGAAGTACCGGGAAAAGGGAAAGCGTAGTAGAAGAATATGACAAAGGTCGAAAAGAAAGCCCAGCCTTTACCGCCCCCTCTGTACCAACCTATAGTGAGAACTCGCTGCAGTCAGAAAATCCACCCTATAGCTTCAATGGACGGCACAGACCCTCACTATGTGTAAATCGTCAGTGGGCAAATTATCCCTTTGGCACCAGTGGGCTTACAACCATACCCCTCACAAACCCCCGCCATTCTCTCCTATTATGCACCTTTATTCCTCGTCTCTACAAACTCACTTCTCAAGTCCTTCAGACATTCAAGCTTACTTCTGACTCAATCCGTCTTTTTCTTCGGATCTCCCGTCGGTGCTCCAACACACGCCACTATTCATCCGGCCTTAAACCGACTATCAATCATCCTTTCCATGACCAAACCATCTCAACATATTTATTCTCTCGTTTACCCATTTCTTCACACCACACAATCCCCTAATACGTTCATTATTGCTCATTTTATCAATTCCTTTCACACCTAGCATGCCCCTCAGATTGTCCATCTGAACACATTGAACTTTAGATCTATACTTCTTATTCCAGACCATAGTCTCACTACTATACAATAACACAGGTAACAACATAGCGTCATGTAAGACCCTAGCACACTAAAGACTTAGTCCCTATACATTCACCAACGATTTTATTGCACCAGCCACCTTCCTGCCTTTTCATCCAACATATATGCTAAATATTTAAACTCAGATACTTTCTATGTTCCAGCTGCTCATCATCTAACATAACTTCGCCACTGAGGACTGTCCTCACCACAAACTCCATAACTCTCATTTCTACTCTACAAGCTTACTTCAAACCCTCCTTTACACACCCTTCCAAATCTCTCCACCAATCCTCTCAAACTCTTCAAAGTCGCCACACAAAACCATTTCATCCTCAGCTATAATAGAAGCAATCCTCCACTCATTCCATTCTCCATCATTCTAACACCATTTCCTGTAACGTCCACCTTCAATTCTTTCGTAACCCCATCCATATACAAATTGAATAACCAAGGAGACATAACACAACCCTGTCTCACTCCGCTAATTAATATTAAACCAATCACTTTTGACACCATTTATTCTTACACACGCCTCACTATCGTCATACATTCTTTTGATTCCATTCAGAAGCCTACCACCAACACTACATATCACTAACACCTGCCATAGAGCTTCCCTATTAACCCTATCAATACCCCTGTTGCAAATCCACAAAACTTAAATACAATTTATTCTTCTTCTCCCTCATTTTCTCTATCATTTGCTTCAATGTAAAGATTTGATCCACACATCCTCTAATACTCCTAAACGCACCTTGTTCTTCACCAATCAGTCCTTCAATCACTCGGCGCACTCTTTCGACCAAAATACCAACATATGTCTTCCTATAACACTCAATAAACTAATTCCCTATAATTTCTACTACAGTTCCCTTTATCTCCCTTACCCTTATATAAGGGTACTATTACTGCTCTCCTTCAATCCCTCGGAACTATACCCTCCATAAACGCTTTATTACACAACTTCAAGATCTAATCAATCAAAAACTTGCCTCCGTTCTTGATCATTTCACCAGTAATTTCATCTATACCTGCAGATTTACCATTCTTCAACTATCTCACTCTACCCATTTCCTCTTCTTTGCTAATAACCTCATCCCCAAAATACCTATTCCTTCTTGCACCATTAAACCCACACACAGTCACTCATCACCTCTCTTCATTAC
>JABUQX010042341.1:62500-65000 GCA_015478945.1 Trachelipus rathkii | reverse complement strand
TTTAAGTAAGACTAATTTATGGAAAGGGATTGTATCATGTGCATGGCGAGTGCAGAATTTCAAGATAATGCAGGTTGGTTAACATCAATTTATTCTGAAGCGTAACAACATTACTAAGTAAAGTAAATTAAATAATAATTCACTTTTCCCCTCGCTTTTATTAACTTTTATTCTCAGCAAATACAATAACTCCGATATATTATTCCCTTATTCTTTTCTCTTATCCCAAAATTTACCTAAAACATTTTCTTGCACGTTGCGGAAATATGAATTTGACAATTGAATTTTTTGCTTTTACAGTCATCACTTTTCTTAGATGTTAAGCCATGTGGTTCATATAACTAAAATCCATTAACAACATTTTTAGAAGATAGTAAGAAATTTTTATTCACGTAGTCTATGTTTTCTTATTTAAAAAAAAAAAATAGTAAGAAATTTTTATTCACGTAGTCTATGTTTTCTTATTTAAAAAAAAAAATCATCAGCTTTGACAATAAGTATCCTCACCTGTCACGTTGAAGACCTGGGTTTGATTCTCTGCTACTCAACCTGGACGGGAACTTTTGAATCTAAAGTATGTGTTAGGACTGTTGCTTGAAAAGTCTAATTTAAAACTTAATTTTTAAGTTTCAGAAAACATTAACTTCAAAATTTATTTTTCATGAAACTTGTATTATTATATTATTATATTTTAGGATATTATTATTTTTCATTATTATTATTATTATTATTATTATTATTATTATTATTATTATTAGTAGTAGTAGTAGTAGTAGTAGTAGTATTTCAAATTTTCCAGCACTTGTTCAAATCAGTCGAGTTATTACTTTATATAATAAAATTTAGGAATAACAATTTTTTTAAAGAAAAGTTTTTTTATTATTTTTTAAGCAAAAGTTCGCACCTCACGGGCATTGCCCTATTCTAGGAGGGGAACTGTTCAAGATAATTACTACCTAGGATCCGGACGCGAGTTATCAAACCCTAGCCCTTTGCCATGCGACTCTATCACTCTACCAATTGTAACAGGGTAATACAAGTTTTGTCTATCTATTTATAAATCTTTAAGAAGATCAAGTTAGATTAATATTGTTTTCTAAATTGTAATTGGCCCGCAATCGCGAATGCCTCAGGTGTCCATTACCAACTTTTTAATTAATGCTTCTTTCGATATTCTTTGAAGTTTCCAAAAGTTTTAATGCTCCTCATTCTTCATGATGATGATGGATACTTGCAAAAACATACACAAAAAATGAAAAAAAAAATATTTATGATTTGTTAACTTTGTGCTTTGTAAAGCTTTGCCTTTGCTTGAGAGAGAGAGAGAGAGAGAGAGAGAGAGAGAGAGAGAGAGAGAGAGAGAGAGAGAGAGAGAGAGAGAGAGGAGAGAGAGAGAGAGAGAGAGAGAGATAGAGAGAGAGAGAGAGAGAAATATTCTGGCTGCTAGAGGGCGTGACTTATATTGAAATTTGTTATTATCAACGTATTTGATTGGTCGTTACTAAGAGCTTAAATTAACCAATCAAATAAAGTAAAATTCCATTTATAAACCTGTATAAGTATCAGCGCAGACCGGTGAACCGGAAGTGACGCGACTCTTTTTTTTTTTTAAACCACATTCATTGCTCTATTGTAAGAGGGGAACTACTTTAGGTAATTTCTACCTAGGATCCGTACAAGGGATCGAATCCGGACTTTGTGGCATACGACTCTGTCGCTTTACCGATTGTACAACGGCAGGTCATCAATTTTTTTTATCCGATCAAAATTCAGAGCTTTCTTAGGAGATCTGTCATTTATATGACATTTTTTATATATTTAATGTAAATTGTCTTTACATTTTGTCTACTGTTGGCTGCCTCACCGGTGTGACGCGGTGCGGTGCGGTGCAGCAAACAATATCCGTGTCCCAGTGTGGTCTTGATGCGCATTGCAGGACATGGTGCGATGCGGTACAATTTGTGTCCTGGTCCGGTGCAATTGTAATAATATTAAGGTACCGGTGGGGGTCTTCGTGCGCATTGCAAGAGATGTTGCGGTGCGGTGCGGTGCGGTGCGATGCGAAAAAAAAAGGATTGGTTGCGCGGTGTAAAAATTGCGGTGTTCTGCCGTCCTTAATTATTTTCCAATTATTTTCGAAAGAAATTCTAGCAGCAGCTTTTAAAATATCAAATTTATATTAAAAGTTTAAAGCGCGCGCGCACACACACACACACACACACACACACACACACACACACACACACACACACACACACACACACACACACACACACAGCATATTAATAAAAGTTTCAGTGAATTCTCTTTATATTTGGCCCAAATTGATTTTCTTTATCATTCAACGTCGCAGGTTTAAAGATACAAATAAACTTCACTTTTTGAGAGAAGTGATAATAGGCTAGTCTTTTAGTCCAACATTTTAATCTCTTGAGTATCATTATAACTTCCGTTACGATTATGTTTAGTCAACTCCTTAGAAAAATACCAACATTTATTC
>JABUQX010042341.1:50000-52500 GCA_015478945.1 Trachelipus rathkii | reverse complement strand
TGCTATGTAAAGTTGGTAAACCTGTGAAATAAATGCATTTTAAGATTCTGAATTTGCAATAATATTAACGAAATATAAAAAGAAATATTTTTTTGTTTTTTTGTGGCTTTTTTATAATAAATAAGCCTTATATATATATATATAATATTATATAAATATATATATATATATATATATATATATATAATATTATAATAGTATATATATATATATATATATATATATATACATCTACTATAAATATCTAAATTATTTGTCAGTATGTCTATACAAAAGGCTATAGATATATATATATATATTAATATAATATATTATATTTATATATATTAGATGGTCAGATTTTTTTTAATGTCACAGTTATGTAACTAGGGACGGCAGCTGCTACAATAAAAAAAAATTAATATATTTGAGAATCAACGAAAATTATTAAGGAAGGATTTAAATTTTTTTTTTTTTTTTTTTTTTTTTTTTTTTTTTTTTTTTTTTTGCTTATTCATCGAAAATATTTTAAAAATTATTTCCCCCCATTTAGGGGGTTCGAGCCGACGGGGGACAGAGGGGGACGTTTCATACCCCGGAGGGGATTGGTCGGAGGAACCCCGCGACACCCAAAGACCAAAGAGCGGGGGTTCCGGGAGACCATCCCCGGAGGGGGGATTAGTCCCCCGTCGTCCACCCGGAGGCCGAAGACCCCGACTCCTGCCATTCTTGCGGTTTACCTACTGGTATTCTTTAGTAAAGAATTACCAAAGTGTTTTTGGAGTAAATTATTCTTTTTTTTTTTTTTAACTAAGGAATACCATAGGGTAAACCGCAAAGATGGGAGGAGTCGGGGGCTCTCGGCCTCCCGGTGGACGCGGGGGGGACTACATTCCCCCCCCTCCGGGGAGGGTCTCGGGAACCCCCGCTCTTTGGTCTTTGGGTTTTGTCGCGGGGTTCCTCCGACCATCCCCTCCGGGGTAGAAACGTCCCCCCCCTCTGTCCCCCGTAGCGACTCGGGCCCCCTAAATGGGGGGGGGGAAATAATTTTTAAAATATATTCGAGAATAAGCAAAAAAAAAAAAAAAAAAAAAAAAAAAAAAAAAAAAAATTAAAATCTTTTTTTTAATTTTCCACGCTGATTCCAAATATTTAATTTGTTTTACTGTAGGACTGCCGTTCTCTAGTTTACATACTTGTTGTGAGCATTAAAAACATCTGACCATCTATATAGATAAATATATATATATATATATATATATATATATATATATATATTTATAATATAATATATATATACATATATATATTATATATTAATATATTATTAATATATATAATTATATATATATATATATATATATATATATATATTATATATATATATATATATATAAATCAATTTTGAAGTTCAAAAAATAAAAAATTAAGTTCTCTTTTTATAGCAAATCAAATTATTTAATTTTTCTTTACCTAAAATAAAAAAAGCATTACCAACCATTCCAATACTAAATTATTTTGAGGGATGTGGTTTGAAACAGGTCCTATATATATATATATTATATATATATATATATATATATATATATATATATATATATATATTATATATAATATATATATATATATATATTGGTCAGCTTTTCGATTATCCGTCATATGTATCTTAAAAACTATTAATGTTACAGTAAAACGGAATACATTAGTGGAATGCTGGTCCAATTTTTTACCGGAATGTAAAAAAAAAAAAAAAAAAAAAAAAAAAAAAAAAAAAAAAACTTATATCTCAAAAAACTACAATAGCTACAGCGAAAAGGAAACTTTTTGGAATCCTGGTAAAAATTCACATAAAGAAAATGTAAAATAATAATAATAAAAAAAAAATTTATTGTTAATAAATATAGTAATATGATGAGAGCCTATTTAGGGACCTTTTATTGGTTTCTCGATAAAATAAATTAGACTTTCTATTAAATTTTGCATTTTTTTTTTTTTACTAAAGAAATACCCAAGGTATACCGCACCGCATGGCAGGGAGTCGGGGTCTCTCGGGCTCTTCCGGGGAACTACGGGTAGGACTTAATTCCCCCCCTCCGGGGAGGGTCTCCGGAAACCCCGCTCTTTTGGTATTTGGGTTTTGTGTCGCGGGGTTCCTCCCCCTCCCCTACGGGGTATGAAAAACGTCCCCCCCTATGTTCCCCGTTGGCTCGAGCCCCCTACTGTGTGCCTTAATAAAGTCAAAATTTAATTCAATGTCTCATTATTTATCGAAAAACCAATAAATGGTTTCTAAAAAGGCCTTCTTATCATTTTACTTTTATTTTTTTAACAATAATTTTTTTTTTTATTATTTGTACATTTTCTTTATTGTTGGAAACATTTTACCAGGATTTTTCCAAAAAATTGTATTCCTTTACGATGTTGCTATTGTATTTTTTGAGATAATATAATTTTTTTTTTTTTTTTGTTTTTTTTATTTTTTTCTCTTTTTTTTTACATTTCCAGAGCAAAACTTGGAACC
>JABUQX010042341.1:32500-47500 GCA_015478945.1 Trachelipus rathkii | reverse complement strand
CATTTATTATCATAGATGCCCTACTTGTGAAATTTTTTTTTTATCCGCGCTCCCGTTCCGTGTGGGCGTTAAGTAACTTTGTCCATATATATATATATATATATATATGATATATAATATATATATATATATATATATATATTATATATAATATATATATATTATATATTATATATATATATATATATATAATATTATATATATATAACAACCTTTTTCCACCCTAAAATATCCCGCCACTCGCAAATATATTATATATATATATATATATATATATTATATATATATATATATATATATATATATATATATATATATATATATATATATATATATATACTGGGGTCCGTGGGGGGGGGGAGGGTAGGCCATGGCCCCCCCTAGGAAATTTCCACAATTAATTTTTTTTAAGATCACATGGCTAAACGATATATATATATAATATATATATATATATATATATATATATATATAATATAATATATATATATATATATATATATATATGTCTATATTATATATAAACTATAACATATATATATATATATATATACACGAAAAGCCTATTTTTTGTTATCTTGAGATACTTTGTGGCTGGAAATGTAAGGGAGGGCCATGTCTACCCTGGCCAGACTTGTAACGCCGCTCATGTATACCTCCATCCATGCATTCGTTGTTGCCCCAATCAGAGAATCGTAAGACGTTTGAAAATAATTCTGAATTGTATGTATTTTTTTTAAAACCAGGCATTAAGACTTTAGATGCATAATAGCTTTTTATTTGCTCTACATCTTAATAGGAATTATACGATGAGATATTGAGGACTGTTAATGGGAAAAAAATTTGCAAATATTCCTGGGAAGAGAGGTAACTGCTTGTGTGCTTGAGAAGCCGAAAGAAGTAGTGGAGGTGGTTAAAAATATTATTATTATTATCTGACAAAGTAATACTGAAAAATATGGATAAGGTTATAATTAAAAGGCCTAGGATTGATAAAGTTATTCATTTGTGATTGAACAAACTACGAACCCATTTAGTGCTGGTTCTAGTAATGTTGATGATAATTCAAGTGGTATTGAAGCCAATCTTGTTATTGATATTAAATTTAGTAGTGTTGCTACTTGGGATATAGTGTACCAAGAGGAAAATGTCCTGGATATTGGAAATTACATAATTGGAATCAATATTAAAGATTAAATTTTGACTTATTAACAAAACCGTACAAACCACCAATTATGTACAATTTTAAAGATGATAAAGAGGAAAAAACTCCTTTCCTTTATGAATAGCTAGCGTATTCTAAAATATTGAAAGGATCGTTTTGTAGATTGTGTGGCTTATTTAGACATTCTATCAAAAGAGACATATTTGGCTCCTTTATTGTAAAACCATTTAGAAAATATAAAGACATGCATTCATGTGCTAAAGTCCATGCAAATTCAGAATGGCATAAAGATGCCTCAGTAGCAGCACAATCTAATATTATTAGATTGTGGTAGCAGCAAGGAATTTAAAACAAATAATATAAAATAAGCGTGTTAGTGTAACTGAGCAATTGCATGTTGCTGAGCCCTTATTTATTAAAAAAAAAAATAGGCAAAAATTGGCACCTATAATTTCTACTTTAATATTTTGTTGCACTTATGATGTCGCTATTAGAGGTAGCACTGCAGATACCGTCAATTTTTCTGATTTGCTCAAATTCAGAGTAAAAGCTAGAGATGTTGTTCTTGTGGAACATTTGAAATCAAGCGGAGTAAAAGCTAAATACACATCACATATGATTCAGAATGAACTTATATTTATTTGTGGAAAGTTGATATATAATCAAATTTTTAATGAAGTAAACAATTGTAAATATTTATTTGTGGAAAGTTGATATATAATCAAATTTTTAATGAAGTAAACAATTGTAAATATTTCTTTGTGGAAAGTTGATATATAATCATACGAGGCAGCAGACATATCCGGAACAGAACAGCTATCGATTGGTGTTCGCTTCGTTGATAAGGATCTCAATGTACGTGAAGAATTTCTAGGCCTTACTCCTCTTAAAAAACTTAAAGCTGAAGATATAGCCAGAGCTATATTGTCTACTACACGAGATATTTACAATTTAAATATGAGTAAGCTTGTTGGACTTGGTTTGATGGGTGCTCCACCATGACTGGCAAAGGAAATGGAGTTCAGAAGTTAATAAGAGATCAGTACCCTAAAGCCAAATTTTTTTCATTGTTGTTCCTATCGTTTCAATTTAATAATTAATGACCTAACTATTGTTCCAGAATTTCGAAACACTGTTGGAATAGTAAAATAATTTATAAAATTTTTCCTTGAAAAAATGTCTCGCAGAAATTTGGTGGCTAATATACTATTGTTATGCGAAACACGATGGTCTGCCAAGTACAAATCAACTAGGATATTTTAAGAAACATTTTAGCCAAAATAAAATTATCATTAAAAAATCTCTCATCTGATCCAGATGTAACGCAAGCCACACGAACTGCAGCATGTAAGCTTTCATTAGCAGCAAGAAGTCCTATACATTTCTCATCTGTTTAATAATCATGACGAAATATAGTTCATATTTGAAGCCTATAGCAAATATTCTTCAAACTAAAGTAATAAATTTGGATGAGGTTCATTGTCAATAAAAAAACTTTTCAAATATTTTTAAAAACTGATTTTGGAAATGAAAATAATGCAGTCTCTTTTTAAAGGAATTTTTTAAAAATCTAAGAATTTTTGCCAAGATTTTTCATTACCACGTACAGTATCCAAAAGAATTCCAGCCTCAGGGACATCAAAAAATTCTGCTAAGGATTGCTTCAGAGCTGCCCCATTTATACTTTACCTTGATTCTCTCATTTCATCTCTGAGTTTCAAATTTTCGGAACACAATATAACATCGACTTTTCCTTGCATTTTGCACCCAGTTAGAACAAGAAAATTAACCAAATCCGAATATTTAAAAAAATTGAACTCATTATAACTGAATATAATATTGACAACCTAATTAGTGAAGCAGAATCTTTGTTTAATTTCTGGAATGATTCAGATAGGGAACAAATAGATGAGAAAATGAGTTACAGCACATTACTACAAAATCATTGTACATTTTTCCCAACAGTTCCACAAGCTATCAAAGTACTTTCCACACTTCCATCAACTACTTGTGCAATTGAAAGGTCGTTTAGTACCTTACGACATGTTAAAACGTGGCTAAGGTCAACTATTTCCAACGAAAGATTAAATGGGCTATGTTAACTAGGCATTCGCGGGGGAAACGTTTCACGTCAAAAACATCACTTGATAGAAGATATTATAACTGATTTTAAGAAAGAAAAAAAAGAAATATTAAATTATTATTTTCATGCTAAAAAGAAAACTCTTTAATAATATAAGACTTCTTACTAGTTATACTCATTTTGAAATAAAACTTTTCGTAAATTATAAAATTGTGAATTATTATTTTTTTATTTATTCAAACCTTTGAAAACACTGTACTATAATATATATACTATATATATATTATATATAATATATATATATATATATATATTAATATATATATATATATAAATATATATATATATATATATTATATATAATATATATATATATATATATATATAATATATTATAATATATATATAATTTTGGCCCCCCCCCCCCCTAAATTTTGCAGTATAACGGCCCCATATTATATATATATAATATTATATATATATAATATAATATATATTATAATATAATATAATATATATATATATATATTATATATATATAATATATATATATAAATATATATATATTAATATTATATAATATATATATTATATATATATATAACAACCTTTTCCACCCTAAATGAAATCCTGCCAACGCCCATATATATATATATATATCATATATTAGATATATCATATATCTATATATATATATATATATCTATATATATATATATGATATATATATATATATATATTATATATATATATATATATATAATATATATATTACTATATATATATAATAGTTAATCACTCACTGTCATTGTTGAGAGAGAGGAGAGAGAGAGAGATAGAGAGAGAAGAGAGAGAGAGAGAGAGAGAGAGAGAGAGAG
The DNA here is from genome assembly GCA_015478945.1 of Trachelipus rathkii. Taxonomy (NCBI): domain Eukaryota; kingdom Metazoa; phylum Arthropoda; class Malacostraca; order Isopoda; family Trachelipodidae; genus Trachelipus; species Trachelipus rathkii. Next base: position 43,374 of record JABUQX010042341.1, on the reverse strand, counting down.
AGAGAGAGAGAGAGAGAGAGAGAGATATTTGGTGTTTAGTTCAATACCTTTGATATATATATATATATATATATATATATATATATATATATATATATATATATATATATATATATATATATATATATATATTTTATATGTGGGAATGAATGCATGGTACATATGCAAAATTTGTCTATTGTGATCACCCTTCCCCCCCACCCACCCCGTGGCCGTTGATCAATGAGTGCTGGAAAATATAATATTGCTTCAATATGTAGGTCCATAAAAAATATAAGAAAGAAGTACCTAGCACTAAATATGTCATTAAAATGAAATTTGGTGACTTCATAAATTTTTTCATGTACATTTCTCGATTTTTTTTTTTTTTTTTTTTTTTTTTTAATTTCCTTTTTTACAAATCATTTCAAACATTTTGTTTATCATGAAAATCACATAATTGATAATTTCGTCCATTGGCAAATGCTATTAATAAATAGGAAATTGGGTAATTTTAAGAAAAATTCGTTATTTATTTCAAAGTTATTTAATAAATTACAATTACTTGTAAACTAGGAAAAAAATAAATACCGACTCAATTCAACTTTCCTTTAATTAATTTTAAACTTACAGACTACGTGCAGTGCAGCGCATGGTGCGCTCATTTTGGTTCTGTGCGGTGCGGTGCGTGCGGTGCGGTACGGTACGGTGCGGTGCATGGTGTGCCTCAGTACGGAGCGGTAGAGTTGCGGTGTGGTTTGAATAAAATGTCTTTTGGTGTGGTGCTGCATATAATTCCAGTGTGATGGTATGTTGCAATTTTTAAAATAAAGTGATGCGGTGCTGTACAGTGCTGAGTTCATTGAAACATAGAAGAAGAAGAACGGTGTGGTACGAAATAAAGACTTTTGGTACGGTGCGATGCGGTGCGGAAAATTTCGGTACTCAGCCAAGCCAACCGTAATTAAAGCAACCTCTCTCTCTCTCTCTCTCTCTCTCTCTCTCAACAACATATATATATATATATAGAAGATTCAGAGATATATACGCTATAATATATATAAATATATATATATATATATATATATATATATATATATATATATATATATATATATATATATATATATATATATATATATATATATATATATATATATATTACAGTTGTCACCACCACTCACGGGCAGAGCCCTATTCAGGGAGGGGGTGTTGCATGCAAAAATTTCATCCGCTAGCGCAAATCACGCATATGAGCATAGACGCAGGCTTTAGAGTGAGGGAGATTAAATTCAGCATGAAACACAGAAGATGGAAGAGAATTCCACAAAACAGAGGTGGCAGGAAAGAAGGAAGCACCGCTGCGAACTAGCCTGGAGTTACCAATATCTACACAAAACTCGTGCGCAGACACAGCACCCCTTGTGCTACGAGGGCGTCGTAAAGGTGGTGTTACGCGAGTGGTAAGTTCCCTCGAGCACCTGCCGCTGCGGTACCTATAGAAAAGAGATAAAGCACCAACATCGCGCCGCAAAGATAGAGGGTTAAGTGAACTGCAAAGTACAGAACAGTTTATAAGCCTTTTGGCTTTTGACTCGACCCTGTCCAAAAGCCGGGTGAAACCAGAGCCCCCCCAGATATGAGAACAGTACTCCATACAAGGGCGGATGAGACCCTTGTATAGCTGGAGTAACTGAGAAGAGGAAAAAAGGTCCCGCAGTCTAAACAGAACTCCCAGTTTCTTTGAGGCTGCCCTAGCAGCAGTTGTGATGTGAGGTTTCCAAGATATTTTTTGTTTATGTTAAGGCCAAGGATGTTTTTATTGTCAACAGGAGTGACGAGAGAACCGTCGAAAGAGATATGAGAGTTAGAAGGTGTTTTAGAGAGGGAGATTTGTAGAAGTTGAGTTTTTAAAGAATTGAATTTCACAAGGTTGAGACGACCCAAATCGGAAATTCTATCCAGATCAGCGAGAATAGAATCGGAAAGATTAAGACGAGAGGCAATTCTAGAAGTAAAAGAGAGAGCAGAATTGAAATGAGTTGAAGAATGAAGGGTCCAGTCATCGGCATATGAGTGGATAGAGTTAGAAGTGCAGGTGAGAAGATCATTAATGAAAAGTAAGAATAAAGTAGGAGATAAGACAGAACCCCGAGGAACACCACTATTGACAGAAAAAAGAAGAATAAATTGCTCCATCAACCACAGCCAATATTGAGCGACTTGAAAGAAAGCTAGACAAAAGTAAGCAAAGAGAAGGAGGAAAACCAAAGCAGGGGAGCTTGGAGAGCAGTGACGCATGCCATACCCGATCAAATGCTTTGGATATGTCAAGAGCCACCACGCAAGTCTCCCCGTTGTTCCTAAGAGCGGAAAACCATAAATCAGTTAAATAGGAAAGTATATTGCCAGTAGACCTCGAATGCCGAAAGCCATACTGGCGATCGGAAGAAGAGAATGAGATTCCAGATGGTCTAAGAAGTGAGAGTTAAGAAGGGTTTCAAAGATTTTAGATATAATACAAGTGAGAGCTATAGGGCGATAGTTAGAAGGATCAGAGCGGCTTCCTTTTTTTCGGAACAGGCTGGACATGTGCGTGCTTCCAACACTGAGGGAAATTGTTAATATTGAGACATAGAGAATATAGTTGAACGAGGGAAGGGGCCAGCTCGGAAGCACACTCCCTCAAAACTCGGAGAGGAATGCCATCCGGGCCACCCGACTTCCTCACGTTCACAGATCTCAGGAGCCCATGCACCCGATCAAATGTAATCACAGGCAAAGATATAGGACACCTGAGAGGAGAAGGAGGAGGAAGAGGAATGCCAGAATCGTCCAGGGTTGAGTTAGAGGAAAATAGGAGGCCGATGAGATTGGCCTTTTCAGTTGGAGAGTTAGCAACAGAGCCATCAGATCGAATACGAGGAGGAAAGGCAGATTTACAGAAGTTATATATATATAGAAGAAGAGAAATAAAGAGAATATATATATATATATATATATATATATATATATATATATATATATATATATATATATATATATATATATATATATATATATATATATATATGGCCAAACTCCAGATTAGGGGCACATATATATCTCGAAAAGAACGCCACTTACAGAAAAACCAATTACATTTTTGGAATCAGCCTATAAAGCTTATTACCAAAATGTTAAAAAAATATTAGGGGGCTCGAGCTGTTTAGTTTCATATATATATATATATATATATATATATATATATATATATATATATATATATATATATATATATATATATATATATATATATATATATATACCCAAGAGGGTGGAATTAAAACTCAAAATTCGGTATCCGGCCTATCCGGCCAAGTTTTTGACTATCCGGTATCCGGCCGGATATCAATGTTATCCGGCCGGATAACCGGATAGTTACTTCCCTAGTAGGTTCTTCCTCGTTGGGGGAAATATTCAAAATAATTTGAAAATTATATATATATATATATATATATATATATATATATATATATATATATATATATATATATATATATATATATTATATATATATATATATATATATATATATATATATATATATATATATATATATATATATATATATGTATATTTAATTTATTTATTATATATATATATACTTGTTTAGACTTTCGATGTTGGGTACCAATGTTATATTATTTTACTCATCATTTATGTTTACTGTACAATACATTTTATCTGAAATTTGGTGGCGACACGTTTCATAAATTATATTCATTATAACCTAAGCTTAAGAAAATTTGTATAAAAGAAAAAGAATAAATTGTTGATTTCAAACTTTTATTCATGCATTTAAGCCTTTAAGTTTTTGTTAATTATTACTTATTTACAAAAACTTTAATAAAATACCGAATGCAAAAAAATACCGATTTTTCGGTGTTGCTGCCAGAGGTACAAAGATGGCCAAAATTTGTGGACTATAAATTTTTGCATTCCACTGAAATTCCACAATTTTTTTTGGTAGTCCTCTAATTGCGGAATTGCGGAATTAAATTGCGGAATGATATAGACATTCCGCTAACTGCAATTCCGCAACATTTTTCAAATTATCGCAATCGTAATTACGCAATTTATTTTTGTATTCCGCAACGGAAGTGAACACACACCTCTTATATATATATATATATATATATATATATATATAGAAAAAACCACATATAATATATATATATATATATATATATATATATATATATATATATATATATATATATATATATATATATATATATATATATATATATATATATATATATATATATATATATATATACAGGGTATCTCACGAGTTATGTTACAGCGGTGTATCACCGTACGGGATGTTTAAGTATGAAAATGTGTAAGAATATATAAGTTCGAATATTTAATTCATTAAGGAGGATGGGATATGTTACGTTGTTGTCTGCGCACGCGCGATATGAAAACCGCGCACAAACATGCGAATATCGAATGGGATGATATATTTTTTATGGCTTCTGTGAAATGCACATAAAAAATGAGGTGGGCTCTTCCTCTCGACATTATTTGATTCGGTTCGTTTCCACGCAATGTACCCTTAAACAACTAGACGTCATCCGTAGACATCATGTGCCTACAAAAGCCGAAACGTGTCAATATGAAATAATTAGGTTAAATACAATAGGCATATCGAATAGTATTTAAAAATATCGATACAGCTAACAAAGGAATTAAATTAAAATACTTAATGCATACCCTTTTAGATTACATTCATATGTACTATGTAGCCTAATAAATACGGTCATGTGAATGTGTACAACCAACTAACAGCTACCATATGGAGATTATGTCATAACCTATGAATTATGCGTAATAAAGTGTAGTGAAACGTATAACTTCAGAGTGGTTTGTTAGTCAGAGCCATACATTTGGAACATGGAACATACCACGTGACCAGTATACGCAGGACGAAAAGAGTGACATGTTGGAGGTGTACATAACGCCAAACAGGAATGCTCGCAGAGCTGCTGCAGAATATGGACAACGTTATCCACATCGACGACCGCCGAGTCACATGGCATTCCATAGAGTTTACAGACGGTTTCAAGGTACAGGTCGATAGTTCAACCCCCTTATCACATACGGGAGGGGGGTCGTGTCCGTACAGTCGACGTCGAACTGGACGTTCTTCTATACACCCATGAAAATGAAACGTCCTCATTACGGCAGGCTAGTTCGGTCTTGGGAATATCGAAGGAAACCATACGACAGATTCGTGTTGCATACAACATGTATCCATATAGGCAATACATTGTGCATGGTTTGCATCGTGGAGATAAAAAAGGGCGGCTGGGATTCCTGGCTGTCATTGATTGCCTTTTAATGGATGTACCGGACTTATTGGAAAATATCTTATGGACCGATGAATCTCGCTTTACCAATAACGGTATGTATAACAGGTGGAACTTCAGACATTGGGCGGAAACAAACCCCCGTCTAACATTCACTAGCCATCACCAGGTCTCATACTCGGTCAACGTTTGGTGTGGTATACTCAATAGTAGGATTATCGGGCCTTAGTTCTTTGAGGGAAATTTGACAGGACAGCGTTACCTCCATTTCCTGCAGACCTTCCTTGTTGACCTCCTGAGTGATATACCTTTAAGAACACAACGAAGAATATATTACTAACATGATGGGTGCCCAGCACATAATGCAGCTATAGTGACGACCTACCTCGACAGAACCTTTCCGGGAAGATGGATCAGAAGATCTGGTCCATTTCCATGGCCTGCGCGTTCACCCGACTTAACACCACTGGACTACTTTCTGTGGGGGGTATCTCAAACATACCGTGTACGCTGGGTTTAATGACCCTGTAACCTCGCGCGATGATCTTCGCCGTCGAATAACCAACGCATGTAGGGGAATCAACCCGCCGTCACTGTCATTGGCATGCAATGAAACCTGGCGCCAGAGGGCTGAGGCATGTATTCGCGTGGATGGAGGCGTCTTCGAACAACATTTGTAAATACTGTATGTACAAGTTGAAACGACCTGACGTTCTTCTCCCTTCTTGCATGTTGTGGATAAGATTCATAGGTGTAAATTTGTTATGATACTGTTAACAACGGTATTACATTACATGTATCGATATTATGAGCTGTCTTGAATACCATTGTTTTCTTCAACCTTTTCACATTCACGTTTAAAACTATTGTTGGTAACATTGACGTGTTATGGGTACATCGCGTGGAAACGAAGAACCGTATCAAAATATGTCGAGAGGAAGAGCCCACCTCATTTTTTATGTGCATTTCACAGAAGCCTAAAAATATATCATCCCATTCGACATTCGCATGTTTGTGCCCGGTTTTCGTATTAGCAGCGTGCGCAGACACCAACGTAACATATCCCATCCTCCTTAATGAATTAAATAATCGAACTTATATTCTTACACATTTTCATACTTAAACATCCCGTACGGTGATACACCGCTGTAACATAACTCGTGAGACACACTGTATATATATATATATATATATATATATATATATATATATATATATATATATATATATATATATATATATATATATATATATATATATATATATATATATAAATATTATATATATATATATATATATATATATATATATATATATATATATATATATATAGCGGGTAAGATATGCACAAGTCTCAAAAAATTCTAAGTCCAAAATCAATATATCGATATGTATATATAATATTAATTATAATATATAATATATAATAATAATAATAATATATAATAATATAATATAATATAATAATATATAATATAATATACGTAATATAATAGTAATATATAGACCTATATATACATATCGATATATTGATTTTGGACTTAGAATTTTTTCAGAAAATATGTGGTCTGTGCTATACCTTTACCATATACCGGTATATATATAAGACTGCCGGATATCCGACCGGATATCCGGTATCCGGTTTTAACTTCCAGCCGGATATCCGGCTATCCGGCTAATTCACTATCCGGCCCATCCCTAATATATATATATATGGTGAAACTAAAGAAGTTACCCGCATGATATCTCGAAAACTAAGATAGATACAAGAAAACTGATAACATATATAGTATCAGCGTATGAAAATGAAAAAAATTTTCCTTTTTTTAATTTTTTTTTTATATCTCCAAAACTACGATAGGTACAAGAAAACTAATAACATATTTAGAATCAGCGTATGAAATATGTATGAAAAAAATATTTTTTTTTAACAAAGAATACCCCAGGGTAATCCGCAAAGATACAAAGAGTCGGGGTCTCTCGGCCTCCTGGGGGACGACGGGGTTGGACTATTTCCCCCCTTCCGGGCGACTCCGAACCCTCTTATATAATACATTTGGGTGTCGCGGGGTTCCTCCGCCCCTCCCCGGATCGTCCCCTCCTCTGTCCCACCGTCGGCTCGAGCCCCTAAAAATATTTATACGCTGATTCCATATATGTTTTTAGTTTTCTTCTACCTTCGTAGTTTTGGAGATATAAAAATTTTGAAAAATAATTTTTGTATTTTTCCATAAAAATTTCTATATGCTGATTCCCTATATTTTATCAGTTTCTTTTTAGTCCCTATCTTTGTTTTTTAGATATCATGCGGGTAACTCTTTGTTTACCTATATATCTTTTTTTTAGAGATATCGTGCGTGTATTTTTTTTTTTTAATTATATATATATATATATATATATATATATATATATATATATATATATATATATATATATATATATATATATATATATATATATATATATATATATATATATATATATATATATATATATATATATATATATATATATATATATATATATATATATAATTCCTTAATAAAAGATGCTTTTGGATGCATTAAGTATATATAATTTTTATTTTATTAAGTATTAACTTTTTATAAATAACTAACATTTGATTATTTGATTATAATTCATTAATAAAAGCTGTTTTTCGTGCATTTAATACTTTATTTTTTTGTGACCCACCGCGACCCCCCGTATACCCGCTCGCTGCCCCCCGTTGAGAAACAATGGCCTAGATCAGTGGTCTCCAAAGTGGGGTACGCGTACCCCGGGGGGTACGCAAAGTGATACTTGGGGGTACGCCGAAGAAGTAGCCTCACGATCACTTGCGAGTGCATCACGTGGGTGCGAGGTTCTCTCATTATATTTTATATTATATTATATTATATTTTATCATATGGGCCTATAGGGGGTACAACTTATAATTATTTTCGTGTTAGGGGTACGCGATCAAAAAAGTTTGGAGATCGCTGGCCTAGATCAGCGCTTAACAATTTTTTTCCTCTCCCGTACCCCTTGATTAGGCTTTTCACGCATTAGTACCCCCTTTTCTCATACAATCCCATCACGCAAAAAAAAAGTTTGCTTTTGTTAAGTAGTAATATTCATAGGGTTAGATAATAATCAAAAGACTCAAATTAATGACATTTATAGGCTTTTATTTTTGATTTTACATTTTACATTTATTTAAAATTTTTATAATACGAGGTTCTAACATGGTGAGCGGGGCAAGTTCCTTCCTTTTTTAGTGTTTTCCATCATTACCAATATTATTTTCACGTACCCCCAACGGGTCTGCCGAGTACCCTCAGGGGTACGCGTACCACAGGTTGGGAAACGCTGCCCTAGATGAAGAACTTGTCATTCAAGGCCTATATCGCCCACTTGTTTTTTTGTGTACCGATACCGAAAAATTCGGTACTTTTAATCGGTACATTTATTTTTAGTATATATAAATATATATATATATATATATATATATATATATATATATATATATATATATATATATATATATATATATATATATATATATATATATATATATATATATATATATATATATATATATATATATATATATATATATATATATATAAAACAGTATATTTATTAGCAGTCATATGTATCTTAAAAACTATTAAAGATACAGTAAAAAAGAAATATATTTTTCGGAATCCTTGGTCCAAAGCTTTCTGTCTCTAGCTGAAAACAAAATATATATATTATCTCAAAACTACAATAGCTACAGCGAAAAGGAATACATTTTTGGAATCCTGGTAAAATTTTACATAAGAAAATGTAAAAATAATAAAAAAAATTTATTGTTAATAATTATACTAATATGATTAGAAGGCCTATTTAGAGACCTTTTATTGGTTTCTCGTTAAAATAAATAGACTTTCTATTAAATTTTGCTTTATACGGCACACTAGGGGGCTCGAGCCGACGGGGAACATAGGGGGGGACGTTTTCCATACCCCGTAGGGGAGGGGCGGAGGAACCCCCGCGACACCCAAATACCAAAGAGCGTGGGGTTCCGGAGACCCTCCCGGGGAATAATTAAACCACCCTGTAGTTCCTCGAAGGCCGAGCGCCACAGGCAGGCCTGCAGCGCCTTGCAAAACAAAACGGCCTCTACGTCTATTTATTTTAACGAGAGTCCACAGTGTTCAATAGTTTTTAATCATATTACTATACATAACAATAATTTTTTTATCTCTTATGTGAATTTACCAGGTTTCAAAAAATGTATTCCATTTCGCTGTAGCTATTGTAGTTTTTGAGATATAATTTTTTTTTTTTTTTTTTTTTTTCAGTTTCAGGGCAAACTTTGGACCAGGATTCCAGCAATGTATTCCGTTTTACTGTAGCATTAATAGTTTTTAAGATACATATGACGGCTATAACAAACACACTCTATATATATATATATATATATATATATATATAGCTAACCTATATATATATATATATATATATATATATATATATATATATATATATATATATATATATATATATATATATATATATATATATATATATATATATATATATATATATATATATATATATATATATATATTTTCAGACTCAAAAAGAAACAAAAATATATCTAAAAACTAAAACAGCTAACGAAACCGGAATTTCTTGTGAACTTTCCTTTAACTATAAAGAAATGTAAAAAAAAAAAAATTATATCTCAAAAACTACAATAGCTACAGCGAAGAGAAATACATTTTTGGAATCCTCGTAAAATTTTACATAGGAAAATGTAAAAAAAAAAAAAAAAAATATTTAATAATTATAGTAATATGATTAGAAAGCCTATTTAGAGACCTTTTATTGGTTACTCGTTAAAATAAATAGACTTTCTATTAAATTTTGCTTTTTTTTTTTAACTAAAGAATACCCCAAGGGTATACCGCACCGATGGCAGGAGTCGGGGTCTCTCGGCCTTCCGGGGAACTACGGGGTAGGACTAATTCCCCCCCTCCGGGGAGGGTCTCCGGAACCCCCGCTCTTTGGTATTTGGGTGTCGCGGGGGTTCCTCCGCCCCTCCCCTACGGGGTATGGAAAATGTCCCCCTGTGTTCCCGTCGGCTCGAGCCCCCTAAATTGCCGTGTAATACCTTTACAAATAATATATATATATACTATGTCCCAGCACCCCCCCCAAAAAAATAGCCAATTTTTATGTTTAATTTATTTTTTATTTTATTTTTTTACATTTTCCTAACCAAAATTTTACAAGGATTCCAAAAATGTATTTCATTTCCCTGTAGCTTTTGTAGTTTTCGAGATATGATTTCTTTTTTTTTTTTTTTTTTTTTTTTTTTTTTATACAGTTTCTCGGTAAGCCAGGATTCCAGCAATGTATTCCTTTTCCCGGTAGCTATTGTAGTTTTTGAGATATGGATTGTGGCTCTTCTAGAGGCTGGCCTATATATATATATATATATATATATATATATATATATATATATATATATATTTTTTTTTTTTTTATATATATATATTGTTT
>JABUQX010042341.1:20000-25000 GCA_015478945.1 Trachelipus rathkii | reverse complement strand
TTTGCTACAGATATATAGTAATTCAGGAGGTGCTGATTCCATATATATTCTCGGATTTGCTGTATCACATTCCGTTTTTGTGCAGTCATGGATCCCTATTTTTGCATATTCTAGAATGACAAAATTCATGTGCCACGCACATAATAGGCTGTATAGACACGTTGCTTTCGCATATATGTACAGTAGCAGCAAGTTTACTGCGGTCGTTATTCGGGAAGCATGTGGTAACTTTAGTACGTCTACATGTATGGATGCCAATGAATTGGATGATGTCTCATCTATCTGAAATACAGTCGGATGGTCCGTCATTGCTCACCCAGGGTGAACTGAACGATCTCTTGTATGAGAGTTGTATTTGCGAAGTTGTCCTGAGCTGTTGGCTCGAGTTTGCATGAAAAATGACTACTGGACCATGGCACAAGAGTAACATTTTATGTAACAGAGATGCAGAGTTGCGGAGGCTCTTCCAGTCAGATGGTAACCTTGTGTATTGCAGTGAAGTTGCAGGCCTACTACTCGCTATGGGACTCCCGGCATACGATGCAGGTGGTGGCGACTGTTTATTGACACTTCAAAGGCAGTTTAAAGTGTGTGTTGTTTATTACAGCAGCAACAAGAGTATGCTGGGTTCCAGTAGGGTCACTCGAGGCGCGGATGAGAGGAGGAGTAATGCAAAATCAAGACAGTTTGGAGAGGCTACAATATCCAGGTACATGGATGGTAAATATGCGTCGACACTCAAATGGTAAACATTTTGCTCGGTCAGTAAGCAGGTTTCACCAAATATCCCTGCCACTTCCCTGTGCTATTGGGACAACCAGGGCGGCAAGGATCACTGGACCAAAGAGAATGGCACCGAGGGAAACCTTGTCGCCAGGTGACAGGAACATCGTACGTGAACCACTTGTACAGAAAACATCTTCTTACCTCCACTACGCATAAAACTTGGTTTGATGAAAACAATTTGTGAAGGCGCTGGACCATGATGGTGAATGCTTCCACGCTATATATGCTCAACGTTTCTGGTCTGAAGTAACGAGAAGAAAAAAGCTGGGATATTTGTTGGCCCACAAATACGACTCCTCCGCGATGCTGCCTTTGCTACAACAGTGACTGTGTTAGAGGCAAGAGCGTCGTGGAATGCTTTTTGGTCTTAGCTAAAATTTTCTGGAGAACAGGAAAGCCGAGAACATTGTACAGGAATTGCTAGACAGTTTTCATTCTCGTGGATGCAGAATGAGTATAAAGTTGCACTACCTACATTCTCACCTAAGAAAATTTCCGGAGGCAGGCGATGTTGGTGACCAGGCAGAGGTGAACGCTTCCATCAAGATCTAAAGTTCATGGAAAGACGTTACCAGGGCAAGTGGGATATCAATATGATGGCCGACTATTGTTGGAGCTTGATGAAGGATATTCCAGACGCTATGCACAGTAGATCGTCTACGAAGAGAAAGTTACTACCATCGTAGGTATGTTTGCATTAACTAAACCCATTCCTTCTATTACATTCATTGTTGTCCCATATTAGTCTTTATTCATAGTTGTATTATATGTTTAACATATTTCTATCAAAGACATGTATCATATCATTGCGATTTGTTTCTCTCCCTTCATATATCAATATATACACTTATATATATATATATATATATATATACTGCCTTATACAGCCAGCCAACCTTCTTTGCCAACTGTACTTAGCCAGCCAACTATATAGCAACCATGTAGTAACAACAACAACTTATAGTATATATATATACTTCATGCTTAGCAACCAGCCATGCTATAACTGTACCTCTCTTCTATATATAATACTCATATATATATGTATATATATATATATATCCAACAATATACAAAGTCATTCTTGAAAAGGAATTAAAAATCATAAAATTTTACAAATCTATGTTACACACAATATCTCACAAATGCGATATGATATATACAAAAACCGATTACATTTTTGGAATCATTACATCAATAATCAATTGCAAAACCCCGTCCAAGAAATTTCATGTTTACCAGTGTTATATACAAGTAATAAAACAAAAGTAAATAACTATTTCTTACCTATAATAAACCATTCACATATTAAAAATAATTAAATGAAAATTAGAAAAGTTTCGTAGTTAAAAATTATTAAAAAGCTAAACTTTATTTGAATAAGCTCTAAGGTTAAAATATGACAGAACATTAGCATTTCTCCATTTTCAGGGAATAATCTATTTCTTGTGGCTTCATAAAAATTTCCTCCCTGTTCTAAATCTTCTTTCACTTTCGACTGATGACGGTGGAGCTGAAGGTATTTTCATTGCTAGTTTTTTCAAATTCATGAAACTATTTCCAGTGTTTTCCCCAATTGAAGGGAATATTATTGTCTTCACTGGTCAAGTAGGCAAACTTATATATTTGTTTTTATTTCTTGATGTATTCCGTATGTAGCCTTTTACTTTTATGTACAATAATCCACATCGTCAGAAGAATAGGACTTTCTTTTTCACTCTCACTTTCTTTTCTGTATGACGATTTTGATGCCACAATTTCTTTAAAAACAATCCATTAAAGAAGTGAAAATGGAACCTTCAGCTCCACTTTCTCCCCACTTCGTGAATCATCGTCAGCAAAGGAGTCAGGAGCTAAATTTTCATACATTTCTTTCAATGCCTCAACGACCATATTTTTACTGATTCATCTGATTCATGTTGAAAAAATTAGCTTGAATCGCAGATTTATAAGAAAGTAGCTACACACAGAGATTTATCACATAGAAACTTAGAAAGTCTTTTTCTACTGATTTCTTAAGCTCTTCAACGAGTGTAATTATTCCACTGAAGCCTTTGCTTTTAATTGCCTTGTTTAAAAATAGATTTATTGCTTAAATGGAGGGATCACTTGGGCGACTGTTACTTCCCGTTTAATGCTTGTTTTAGTGATGATGTCAAATGGCTCCAGTAAATGGAATAATTTTTCCACTGGAAATCAGTCAACATTTTCTGATTGCATTTAGCAGCGTATATGGATAGGCTTTTTGTCAAACAATCTTTTAAGCATTTCATAAGTTCTGTTCCAGCGTGTAGAAACGTCTTGAACTAATTTATGCTGTTTGACATTCAGCTGCATCTGTAAAGTTTTTTAAGCTTTGCAGTTGCCGTTGCTGAATGGTGAAAATGAAGGGATATGCTTCTGCGAGAGTAAATAAAACCTTTAACAGACTTCTGTCTGTAATATTGAATCATTAGATACATGGTTGCAACATGTGTAGATAAAACATGAAATTGATAGCAAACCACTCTCCCTTATACCAGCTACCATGCTTCTACCATGTTTGGTCCATTATATCGTATCACTAAATGAATTCTATTTTTAGAATATTGAAAAATATGTCAAAGGGATTTATAAGATCTGACAAATAAAAAATTTTTTCGCCATATTGGCTACAAAAATTTTTGGCTTTTTATATATTTTTTTTTTTTTTTTGGAAAATAGAAGTTTCCTCTAAAATTTCAATTTTAAATTGAAATAATTTTCCCTTATGTTGACGTAATTTATTGTTTATAAAACTCAATATTCGGCCCGAATATAGTTCGGCAAGAAACCGAATACCGAAGATATTCCGGTAATTTTCGGCCAGATACCAGTGCCCCACCGAATATTTATTTACATCCCTATTATATATATATATATATATACTTATACTTAAAAATATATATATAACCTTATATATATATATATACATATATATATATATATACTGCTATACCTATATATATATACAAACTAATTCCTAACCCAGCAACAACATATACTGTATATATATATATATATATATATATCTTTGCTCATATATATATAGTATATATATATATATAACAATATATATATATATATATATATAACATATATATATATGAGTATATATATATATATATATATATATACTTTCTTTCTTCTCACATATATATATATACATATAACCTTTATATATATATATATATATATATATATATATATATATATATATATATATATATATATATATATATATATATACTATACCCTGTATAACATATATATATATATATATACTAAAATTTCATTTCCTTGTTTCAGAGTAGCCCAATATATATTTTTGTTTTTACAACAATTTGTTTTCCATGAGGACTCGCGCCTGCGGTTGCAAGAATGATGAATTAGCCTTACATTTATGTTTTTGTATGTATGTATCATGTACGTATGTTTGGATTTCTGTACACATGAGCTATGTATACATATTTTATATTAACGGTGACATAATTTTTTTTTTAAATATAAAATGTTGAATAATAATTATCCTTTTTAAATATTTAATGTATAATTATTTATGAGAAATTGGTGTTTTTATATATATATATACTCTTATTATATATATACTACCTATATACTTCTATATTATATATATATATATATATATGCCTGCTTGTATGCGTGCTATAATAATATTTCCTGTATATATATATAATATATATGTATATATATATATATATATATATATACCTTAATATATATGAATAATATCTTACATATATACTATATTACTATAATATATATATGTATATGTATATATGTATATAACTAATATATATATATATATGTTTATATACATATATATATATATATATATATATATATATATATATATATATATATGTATATGTATAGCAATATACCATATATATAATATAATAATATATATATAGCAACAATAATATAAATATATATAACAACTTAATAATACATCATAACTCTTATTCTTTATATATATACCTGTACTCCTGTAATAACATATATATGTATATAATATAACAATAATATATATATGTATCTCTCTTTATATATATCAAATATATATATATATATGTATATATATATATATATATATACATACAAATACTATATATATATATATATATATTATATATATATACATATATATATATATATATATATATATATATATA
>JABUQX010042341.1:0-5000 GCA_015478945.1 Trachelipus rathkii | reverse complement strand
ATATATATATATATATATATATATATATATATAGCATCAATCCTTGAGAATTAATACGTGGTAATAAAAGGAGAGTAATTTACTTACTTATCATTTATTTTAGAATATAAGTAATCGAAGGGTAATAATGGAACAGTATTTAAACATTTAAATTCAATCAATTTCTATTAGTTAACACCAATGGGCCAGTTGCACAGTAATTATAATATAGTGAAGCATAACATGTATATTTCTATAATCGAAACAACTAATTCTCCAGACTTTTAACGAGCCCGAACTTAATGCACTCGCTTCTTTAACTTGACGTCTAGATCTGCCCGCTTCCCTTGGAGTGCAGGCATTCTCTGTAGCATTTTCAGGGTGACTCTTTTGCAACAATGGAGTCACACGGAAGAGTCGTTAAATATTTTTCTTACATAATAAAATAAACACTTAATCTAACATATAGAACCCCCCTTTGAGATGATGTACACGTGATATATACGTTACAAAGTACTATTCAAGGTGTACAGATTAGGTGAGTGCAGGATAAATCCCGTCCTCACACGTTTTTTTTTTTTTTTTTTTTTTTTTTTGTTTTTTTTGAGTAGTTCAATTGACATTATTAATATATTATCGAGAATACAAATTCTATTCTCACCATATACAGTGTTATCAAATACATAAAGACCTTCTTAATCCCCACCTCGGGGGTGTTGTTACTATTTCAGACTCTCTATTACAAACCCTTCGTGCCATTTTGTAAGAACATGCGGGAATTTATTTACTACTATTAGTGTTTGGCAGCATCGTTTCGTCTATAGTATTAGATAGAGGAAAGAAGACGATTTTTTTTTTGGAAGGATAAAGTATTAACTCAACTAACTACTGTCTAATTCTAAGACTTACATGCAGAACTAAGAAGCTCCCCCCTTTCCTCTCTCTTTTTTTTTCTTTATTATTATTATCTACATGTATTTTTTTTTATTTAACCCTATTTTTCTCTTGGGTTCCAGCGTCCCTGTCGATTATGTTATGAAAAATTCTCACATTTCTTAAATTTTCTACTGCCTCTTTCCCATTCTTCAAAATGTAAAACATTATTCTTTTTTATCCGTAGCACCCTGAAAGGTCCCGAGTATCTCTCGAAGTTTCCACTACATTAACTGTTGATTTCTTATTATAACACTGGCCCTTGCCTGGGAGATCTTTCGTGAACAAATATATTCTGTATTTAATACAACCTGTGTGCCAAAGGCCTACCGCATAAACACTAATTTCTCTCAAAGCACTTTGACTGACTGTGGCAACGAGGTGCCTTCCTTTCTGCTAACAACTTCCTGGCACTGATATAAATTGCTGTGCCAAACAGTAAGAACACTGGATGTGACCGCCTCGTCATTATAGGCTAATTTCTTCAACTACAGTACAGTGTTCCTTCCAAGGCAAAATTTCAGGCCATTGTAACCTTTCATTCTCCCTAATCATTATTATTCAATAACCTTAGTATGTCACTATAGAGAGCTTTTATTTAATTTTTCTTGCTTGGCCGTATCGAACGGGATTAGGGTCGTGATAATATTATCTATGTTGAGTAGGTTACACACGTCATAAATATTTTGGCAGTTACTGGCTTCCCGGTCTGAGATTAGCTTTTTATAAGCCATCAGAATCTTAAAAATCGTGTTGCGACTTAAAACCTACCCGGCGATAACCTTTTGCCGAACGTTCTTCCTGAAGCGTATTAAATCCGTCCATAAAAACCTTAGTACTGAAGGTTAGCCATTCTTATGCCGGGCTACAACAAATCCACATGGAGTTGTCGAATTTTTTCCAGGAGACTTCTAAATATCTGCGAATTTCTGGAGATTATCCTTCTAACGCTCTTTATCTTTTTGACAGACTCACAACTCTTTTATAAATTTCTATGTACTCTACTATTGCTAATCGAAGGCAAAATCCCGCCTTAGAATAGTCAAAGTTCGTTTAATTCCCATGTGATTTGTATTTTGCTTTGCCGTATATGATACTTCACACCACAGATTTCCGGTACTATATTCTAGCTGCTCCATTGTAGAGATATCAACCCGCCAAGACAGCTCCTCGACACCTAATTAAGATGAACTCTTGAACAGGCCTTTCAATCACTAGTTTTCAGCCCCTTGATCTAGGTCCCTATATAACCAATCAGTCTCCTTTCTATAGCTATCCTTTGACGAACATCTAAACATCACTGAATTTGCAATCATTCCATTTAACCCTTTTTTACTGTAAGTTATAGTATTGATCACAAAATCATCAATATCCACACAGCTTCAGCTACTATTATTATTCCCTAATTAATATTTTTTATTATATTATTACTATTATCTAAGTACTACTACTACTACTACCACTATCGCTTTATTCATATTATTTATTAGATTATTATTATATTCATTATTATTATTATTAAGTATTTAATTTATTATTATATTTATTCTCATATTATATTATTATTATATATTATATTATTTTATATTATTTTATTATTATTTTATATTATTATTATATATTTTATTATTATTATTATATTATTATTTTCGCTTTTATTATTTATATATTATTATATTATTATATTATCTATTATTATCACTATATTATTATTATTATTATTATTCTATGTATTTATTATTATTATTACTATGATACTCCAGCAAGTTTTGCTCTTTTAACGTGCGATTTAAAGGCTTAACCCTTCACAAAGGAATATTCTAGAATTCCATCGCACTAACTCCTCTCCATTGTAACTCCGCTTCATCAATTCTCTTTGGCCACTGCACTCACCAATCTTCAAAAAGCTAGATTGCAATTCCCCAGTCTCTTTAACCTTATCTCTTTCGTACCAATTCTGTGAAAATATATCGCCAATTTACTTTAGCTTAGAGACCCATTTAAATTCAATGTCAAAATTTGCAATGGCGTTTAATAAATTTATTTCCCGAATATTATGAACCCTTATGGCACTCTTTTTCTTATAATCCGTTGATGTAACCCACGTTGCTGGGTATCAGACGTAAACTTCCTATTTGCAATTAATAAGTGCCATCATTTTGTTAAACTTGTTTATTGACGCATTAAGTAAGTCTCCTTAAACCGTTCTGTGTATTTCCACTTCCCTTCTTTAAGTTTATTTAGTACTGTAAAGTGCGAAATCTGTTCGTCTATTGTTTTCTCTCCCAATAAGTCGCGGCTATAGTGACTCGCTTACCTTCAGTTATAATAGTAACTCAGTTTTCATCTTCGGAACGACAAAGTGCACTCACTTCATAGCCGCTTATAGTCTTTCTGAACTGCGTCGTCGGCTTACTACTCCCCAGTAAATTTCTTTTATTGGATGCGGTTTTTCCTCAACATTTTTGTTAGGGTCTGCAAACAATGGCCGCCCGACTAGTTTAATTCGAGATGATATAACCGTAGAAGCTCTATAGTTGTTATATTGGTTGTTCGAACATTCACCAACTGCATCGATTTTCTTCTTACTAGGCCATTCCCTTCTCGTTAAATTGAAACCTAGAAAATCTGTCTCCCGACTGACAAGTACACATTTTTTTGTGTCATATAAATTTTCATCTATTACTTTAAGCTCTCTAAAAACTTTTCCAAATGGCAATCATGTTCTTCAAGAGCGAACTTGGCCAATTAATATGTCATCTAAATAAACAAAAAAACATTCCTTAAATCTCCAAGCAAGATTGACATGAAGCGCTGGAAGGCACTAGAAGACTTTTATTAGGTATAATTATGTTTAAATGTTAAAAAACTTATTACCAATAAAGGACAGTATAGTGAAATAATTTTCTTTGTTTCCTTCGCTTTGCAGTTTTGTAGTAAGCTTGCCGATCGATGCCTGTTAGCAACGGCAATGTTGCAATACAGATAGAATATCTCTATTTTAGGCGCTTTGAGTGTAAGAATGTCAGAGGTTGATTTCTGCTTCAAGTAACTCTCTCAATCAACAGCTATAACGAACTCTCGCATCCGGCTTTGCAAAAACTATGGAAACCCCAATTGCTTCTCCCCCGCGAAATGACCCCCGCCAATAATTTATTGATTTCCTCCCTTGCTCTCTCAATAAGAGTGTGAGCTATCTTTCTACTCCCCCAATTGTATCGCAGCCGCTGACATTTATCATTGGTTTAGTTAATTGCCAACTCGCACAAAATGTGCTTCTTCAAAACATCTTCTCTCTCCTCTCCCCTCATCGAACTAGTGCAATCTTTAACCCCCCTCCAATAGTACCAATCTCTCCCCCCCCTCCCCTCGTTCCCTTACTCTATAGTGGAGCACCTAATAAAGTTATTGCTAGCGTCGGCTTGTGAGCGAAAGCATTAAAATCGTCCTCACAGCTGTTAAAATAAGCACTCCTCCCTTCTTCCTTACTTTTACAGTATAAAGCTCCATCTTTTGATTTGATCATTCTTTAATCTAGTTATTAGCGCTTTCATAAGGATTCAAGAACAAGACTTGTATTTCCTAATCAAATCATTAATTAATTCCATACTCGCAAGCGGCACGATTTAAAGACGACACTGGTAAGGGTGAATGATTAGAATCAACATGCCTCAGAAAAATTGAAAGCCTCATTACTAAGAGAAATGCTACGTTTCGTGTAATAAATAATGGCATCTAAAGTCAATAATGAACCCGTGTTTTATAGAAGGGCAGCCAAACGTAATTTTATATCACGGCCGTGCAGCCACAATTGTAAAGCTATTTTAACCCCAAATCATTGTAACTCTACCCTTTTTTATATAGAAAACATGCAACCTCCATTTGCGGCTCTGGCAGTGCCACATAACCTTGCCTCCCCTGTTATCTAATCTAGACTGCTACCACCAGGTCCAGGCAACTTCCGGTGTCTAGCAAGTAAGATGCATTGTTAGTTTTATCTGAAATATAATACAATTTATCGAAAACTACATCTCTAACAGCTGCAATGATTTTAGTCGAGTTGCCAGAAACTCCTATTACAGTATTAT
>JABUQX010042340.1:25000-31743 GCA_015478945.1 Trachelipus rathkii | reverse complement strand
TTGATATATAATATATATATTTATATATTAATATATATATATATATACTATATATCTATATATATATATATATATATATACTATACACTATATATATATATATATTAATAATTAATATATAATATTATATTATAATATATTATATATAATATAAAAACACAATAATAATTACGTTGTAAAAAAAAATATTAATATTTGGAGTATATCACTAACTAACTATATATAGCTACTTATTTAAGACCCAAAACCCCGGCATGCCAGAGTCGGTCAACCATGTTAGTATATGTAAGTATACCTCTCCCTTACAATATAAGTGTATACTTAAAAATAATAAATTATAAAGATAATAGCATATATATATATATATATAATATATATATATATTATGTTAATTGGTCAATGTGGAAAGATGATATATAGTCGGTTGGTATATTTATATATATATCTATATATATTATTAAATATAATTAGTTATACTATATATATTTATATATGTTTTGGCAGTGTGGAAAGGATGAAATGATAGTCGGTTGGGTTAAAGCGGATGTTATTAGTGGTGAGTTGTGGGATACCGACGGCTGGGAGTTACCAAAGAGAAAAGTGGATTGAGGGACGATGAACGAATGTCTGAAGGAAGAGAAATGTGTATGAGTTTGGCAGAGGCGAGGGAAAAGTGATTGATAGGAGAAAATGGCGGGGCTTTGTGAGGGAGTAGTTGGTCGTGGCCCACCTGGGCACAGGGGATAATACCTCATACACTTGGACGATTTACCATTAAGTGAGGATCCTCGCACGTCACCATGAAGCTCTATTGGGATGGATTTTCTTACTGCATACGCAGTTCTTACTATAACTTAATGTTACCAGAGCCGGGCTTGTGTAAGGCTGTGGGCTTTCTTTTCACTTTTGTCCATTCTTCTACTGCTTTTCTTCCGATTGCTTGTCACGCACCTTAGTCCCAGTCTTGGGAATAAAAAGAGCTCAGTCAAAGAGTAATATTATTATAATATTTAATATTATATATATATATAATATTTTTATATATAATAATATATTATATATAATTAAAAAAACACACAATCTATAACATAAAAATAAATATATATGACATATATACCTAATATTATATATTATATATAAAACACAAAAATATGATATATACAATTATATTAAATAGATTATTTATATAATACTGCTTTTTGTTTATTAATAAATTTTCTTTCCTCAGAGAAAGTCTCATTACAGAGCTAGTAATACCCTCGCAACTGTTTATTTATACCTACGAGCGGTTATACACTGTACTTTGAGATCCACTTCACTATTCAATAAGGCCATACCAAAAAAAATCGCTTATGTTTTTAACAACATAGGTCACAAAATTTAATTGATAATTCAACACTCTTTCAACCCACTTTTACATAGGTTAACTTTCAGTTTGTAACACTGTATATATTTTTATCTAATTTTTCCCTATCAATATCCATATACATACATTTGTATGCCTACTAAATAATTAATCCTAAAGTCTTTTATTATAATAAATTTTAAATAATTGAGGAGTCTATACCTGAGGCATAGTTCCCACTGAAAGAAAGTAATTTCACTCTTTGTGGGTCTTTTGTGTTTATTTTTCAGACAGTGAAGGATCACTGTAGAGACAAGTAGCCAAAGGCAGTTGGAAACTATCCTCCAGACAGAATATGTCTCCAAACCAAACAAAGAGATGGGTATTAAGGGTCTTCAACTAATATTACAAGTTCCCAGACCGGAAAAAACCGGAAACCTATGTACCCAAATAATAATAATAATGATAAATCATAATAAAAAAAAAATTTCCCTATAAATGCGCTGATTGAAATAAAATAAAAAAAACGTTCAATTTGAAATTTCTGTAATAAATCGGAAAAAAAACTATTTACTCACATCTCGGTAACACAAATAATATTTAAGTTTTCCTCTACTCTGCACCTATTATGAAAATCCTGAAAAGAACAATAACTTCTACTTATAAAAAAAAAAACATTAGAGTGTGGTATTTCATATAAGTTATCAGAGTTTCCTTTTCCGTAACAATTTATTTGATTCTTACCACATTTAAACTTAAATTAAAGTATAATTAGTAACTGGTTTCGGCACGAAGAAAATATTCCTTGGTAAGTCTAGAATCTACGATGTAAAATAACAAAGAATTATCCTCATATGTAGATATAAAAATTTATATGTAAACTATCACAATTTTCCTAACTTTATATATATTATATTATTATAATATAATATATTATCTATATATTATATACCATTATATTATATAGTATATGATTATATATATATAATATTATATACTATATAATATCTATACTAATATAATATATATAATATATTATACTTATATATATATTTATTACTATATATATTCTTCTTCTTCTTTATCTTCCTTTATTTTTCCAAGAATGGGAGTAAGGTGCGTGTCGAGCATCGGGAAAGAAAAGCAGTAGAGAGCATGACAAGTTGGAGAGTAAGCCCAGCCTTTACCGCCCCCTTCAGTACCTACTATTAGTGAGAAACTCATCGCAGTCAGAAAATCCACCCTAAGGCTCCACGGGACCACCCGCGATGGCCTCTCACTATGGTAGATCGTTCAGTGTAAGGGTTTCATTCCTTTGCCAGTAGGCCACAACCTACCCCTCACTCCCCCGCCATTCACTCCTGTTTATACACCTCTTTCTTTTCGCCTCTACCAAACTCACATTTCTCTCCTTCAGACATTCGGTTCACCGACTTCACCTCCCTTTCTCTTCGGTTCCCAGCATCACGGTTCAGTTCCCAACGACACTCGCCACTATTAACATCCGCATTTTATTAACACAACCGACTATCAGTTCATCTTTTCCCACTCATGACCATATAACCTTCAACATACTTTTCATTTAATTCTCTCATCGTTACCCCTTTCTCCACACCAACATCTCTTCATAATCAAGTATTCCTCCATTTTATTAATCTTCTCACACCTAGCATTGCCCTAAGATTGTCCATTCTGAACACATTGAACTTAGATCATAATACTCCTTATTCCAGGACCATAGTCTCACTGAACATACAATAACACAGGTTTAAACAACATACTTCCTCATGTAAAGACTCTAGCGCCACTCAAGACTTCAGTCCCGTTACTAGGTTCACCATACTATTTAAATTGACCAGCCACTTCCTGCCATCAACAACTTTCCTACTTAACCTCATTGCATCACCATTTTCACTCATTCGACACAATACCCTAAATATTTAAAACTCAGACACTTGCTCCAGGCTGCTCACATCCTAAAACATAAACGTTCACAATTGAGGACTGTGTCCTTCCACTCAACAACCATAACCTTATCCTTATCTACGTTTACTTTCACACCCCTCCTTTTTACCACCCTGCCAAATCTCTCTACCAAAATCCTCTCAAAACTCTATCTTAGATTTCGCCACACAGAACCAACATTTCATCCGCATTTACAAATAGGTTAGCCGGCACCTCATCTCATTCTCCATTCCTCCATCATTATCAAACACACATTATCCTGCCATCCCCACCTCGAATCTTCATAATCCCCATCCATATACATTGAATATTGAGATACATATTACCAAGGAGAGATTATTAACACATACCCTGTCTTACCGCTATGTAATTCCTAAACCAATTTACCCATGACACCATTTAGTTCTTACATCACGCTTCACTACTCGCATAATACTTCTCTGATTCCATTTCAAGAAGCCTACCACCAACACCATATTAATCCTATCATACTGTCTCATCATACTCCTATCATACGCCCCTGTTGCCCATGGGCCCGCAATACAGGGGGAGCCGAGGAGGCACTTGCCCCCCCTTGGAATTCGAAGTTTCTAAATTTTTTCTTTAATTATAATTATATATATAACAGTTATATATATATATTATAATATTATAACTTATATGGTATATATATCATTATATATTATAATAGTATATATATTATATTATATATATACATAATATAATTATATATATAAATTATATTATTATATTATATTATATGATTCTTATATATATATATATTGGATTATATAAGGTATGACCAAGCTTTGCCCCACCTTGGAAAATTTCTGCGGGACGCCCATGGCCTGTGTAAATCCTAAAATACCTCAAATATAAATTTATTCTTCTTTCCTCTCATTATTTTCTCAATCCCTTGTTTCAAATGTAAACGATTTAGAGCACCCACCATCCTCTATCCAATCGTAAACGACACCTGTTCCTTACACCAATCTTCTCTTACATAGCTCTCACTCGCACGCAGCCTCCTTACTCGACAACTAAAAAATTAACCAGCAACCATACTACCTTCCCATCGGACAAAACCCAATAAACCTTTATTCCTCCACCAAATAATTTCTACAGTTCCCCTTTTCTTCCCTTTACCTGGCCCTTATGGCCATACTAGATTTACCCGCTCTCCTATATATTATATATATATATATATATATATATATTATATATATATATAAGAATATATATATATATTATAATATATTATTATATATATATATATTATATATATAATATATATATAATATATATATATATATATATTATATTATAATATTACTTATTCAAAAATAATGCACCATTAGGGTAAATGTCACTCGCAGAACGGGAAGCCCCATGAACCATGAAACCCCACACCAACACACGTCAGCATCAGTTTAACTATGTAACCATCCCACAGAGAATTCGCTGCAGTATTGGAGCTGTCACCGCGATAAATGTAGGAAAACATAAACCACGTAACTAGAGGTGGGGGTAGGTTATTTCGGGGGTATAACGAACGAGGGATCATTCACGTACGAAATGACTCCGATAAACAGTGAGATGATAGTGCGTCAACTGGCAAGGAGATCAGTGCGCGCTAGACGCGGGTAATGGGCGCTTGGCGCGCTTCGGTGTAGCGCATGCCGCGGCGCCGCGGGCGGTCAAATTCGTATCACCGCGAAACCCCTATACACATGACCCGGGAGGAAAAGGTTAGCCCAGGGCACGACACCCGTAGGGAAGGACGATTTATACGTCCCACGTGCATTTACGATGAGCGCCACACAAGGCACGAACATCTGCAGATACAGCTGGCGGACGTACACGGCACAAGGGTGAGTGACAATACAGTCATTTACAGTGCGTCGACGCCTTGCCGAACATAATTACCGGCCCGGAGGCCTTGCCTAGGTCCACGCACATCGAAGGGCTTCGCGACTGGTGCATTATGCCCGAGATCACATCCATTGTACGGTCGGACGATGAAGTGACATCGTTTACGGACGAGCAGAGAGTGTGTCTGTACGCCTCGGCAGGCTTTGCTAAGTATACGACGACCGACGGAGAGGTTCGCGAATTGCAATGTGCTGCAGGTGCCGCCCGTTTGAGTGGGTCGTGTTATGGTGGGGAGGCTTGTCTCTTTATCTTCGATGTACTCTTACAGTCCGTATGAATATACTCACAGATATCCTCGAACCATATGTCGTGCCATATGCCCCTACAATGGTGACTCTTTCATTCTAATGCATGACAAATGCAAGACCAAAGCGAGGCGGCGCTGGAACGTTACCTTAGACGGTCAACGGCGTTGGGGATGTGACCAGTCATATAGATCGGACCTGTGGGCGGGACCGGACATTTGACTCAATACCCATGGATATCCTTGAAACGTCGGGATCGGACAGCTGCAACCCCCTCCACGGACCCCCCGAACCTGCGACAGGCACTGCACGACGTATGGGATCAATCACTGTCCAGGACATTCGCTCACTCATCGAGAGGAGAGCATGACAGGACAATGTCAGGCATTCATCCGTGCCAGAGGTGGGGATCATACACGGTATGAGACAGACCCAAACACCTCCCCGCGGCCCTCGCCGTACATACCAACATTGTGTGTTTGGCATAGTGCTCCGAACCTCAAACTCCCCTCCCATACTGCTGAGACTCTCATTCTCTCGGCTACAACTCGTGTGGCGCCTCACACTCTGAACCTACGGTTCTGCGGATCTAAATTTCCATTCATTGTATTGTTCAGAATGCAACCCTCAATAATTCAGTTGATACTTCGCGTTGTGTTTCAACCTATATTTTCTCCCCTTCCTTACGCCATATCGTGCACTTGTGTGGTTGCGTGCATTTTATTTTTGACGGAGATTAATCATAATATATCCTAATTATTATATTATACTACCTTTCACTATAATGTTAAATATGTTACTAATCTTAATACAAATCCATATATATATATTGTATATATCATATATATTATACTATCTTATAATATATATATATATAGGGTATATTATAATATAATATATATACTTATTTTATATATTTATATATTCATATAACTATATAATATAAAGAGATATATTATATATTATTATTATATTAGTTATATAATGGTAAATTTGGTGGAAGTATTTATTCCCCAGGAGGTTCAGGATCCTTCTGAACTCCTATATATATAAAATCAGGCCGGAGGAAAATTTTTGTAACCGGAGACTCCTGCCTCCGATCAAAAATCACTCTCCAGCGCATCACTAATTATTTTTGTTAAGATTATTTACGTCATGTAAATAATCGTACCGAAGATAATTGCTTTAGTATTTTGTGCTTTTGAATCTTTCTCAGTATTGTCGTAGAGAATTCCAAGATTATAAATTAGGAACGA